>NNCF01134966.1:35190-131495 GCA_002313205.1 Laupala kohalensis
TATATATATATATATATATATTTATATCAGTAGTAAGGATCAGTATCAGTAGTAATTATCAGTATTTTTAATTTCAGCTAAACATATAAAGACTAGGTTAAATATTATTTCTCTATTCAAATGTAGTGGTGTATACCATCTTATCCTGTAAGGGGCCACAACATGAATCACCAAAGTAATAATTAATGTGAACTTAAATACAGGTTTTTGCATATTCCAAATAAGTAATATATTTATAAATAAATGCAACTCAATTTTGAATTTCGTACATTTCACGTAATTGAAAACACGGTATATACGTGTGGCTAAAATACTGAGGCCTGAAAGAGACACGTTCCCGAGGCCTCATTACGTGCAGTTACGTCAGTGTTAAATATCTAGCAATTAATGGAGACTTTTTTATTATGGGCGTTTTCGCTCCCTCCTGTGTTTTGTCGCTATCTTGTTCCGGTGAGAGCGCTCTCTACGCAAGCATTGTTTTCCCACGAAGTGACCGAACAAGTTTGTTTTAATTAGATGAAGATGAGCATTAAAATAAATTCATTAAAACATGTTCACATCCTTTTGCTGTGATAATGTCGAGGGAATGAATGTTTTCCTCCGCTTATTGTTTGAGATTCGGAACTGCGAAATGTCGCACATCACGTTGCGGGACTAAGAAAGTAAGATTTGTTTCATTAGGAGGAAATATTTCTAAACACATTCCTTCGATTTATGTATGGTATTTACATAAATATATTTGTGTATTATTGTCAATACTGTAATACAAAAAAATATATTACCGTACTGACGATTATAAGATATTCAGTGAAACTGATAAGCTTGTACTTTATCATTTAATGAAACGTGAGTATTGAAATATAAAATACATTTTCTCACAAATTTAATATATTAGTGTAAAAACATACATTAAATTTTTGAGAATTCGACTTGACTCATTTTTTATTAATAAACATTATTTCTGTATATAATTTGTTCTATTGAGATAATTATTTTCAATTTTTGGTCGCCCAATCACCTGAAACCAATGTAACAGTAAAATTCATGGTAATATCCCTTACGATGGGCAATGATTTATCAAAGAAACTTCAGTTTGAAGACAGTTAATAGGAAGTCAACGTTCCGTAAAAAATGCGTATTTATTTATTTTCTGTCTAGAAATCGGACATCGTGAGGAAAGCTCCACGTTAAACTATGGCATTCGATTCATGCGATATTTTGGCGTCAAAGAATTCATCTTACGCATATTTCTTATTTAAATAAGAAACAAACAGTTGTCCATACTAACTTAAAACCACAACTACCTTTATATATTGTACGATCGAAAGTTTTCCCCTCATTTTGAAGCAGCTCGAAAGAACACACTGAATTACGTGCCGAAAATGAAGAATGGACAACATGGTAATAGCCCTTACGAAGGGCGGTGATATATCAAAGAAGAATAAACGAAGGAAATCCAGAGATATCAAGGTATTCTAACATTATGTGTGTGCTAATAATTCTGCTAACTTCGTAGTGAAGCGTAGCATTGTAGACAATTTTTAACATTAGTCGCACGCTTTAAAAATTACTCTTTACATTTCTCTAAATTCATGGAATGCGTCTGATATTAATATGATGATATTAATAAAAGAGGTCTTCATCAAAATAATAATAAAATGCTAAGCTAACGTAAATAAGCGCTATTTGTTTTTTTTATTGCGAAATGGGGAAGAAATCTTCAGAATAGCATAAAGCAACAGCAAAATTATTTCTCTCAATGAATCGTACTTACCAAGTATAAAGCCCTGATCCTATTAATTTTAAGCATTTTTTACTCACTCGGAATAAAAAAGGTACATCAAGAAACAATATAGTGTATATATGTGTCAAAATAAATGAAATATTTTTCTATCTCTTAGAAGTACAGAAATAAGTCTATAAAAAGGTTTGCAAGGGCGAAGCCCCCCCCCCCCCGCCAATTGTTACGCGTCGGACGAATAAAATATGTGAGTAAGCATTTTGTTTCTGATGCAAAAGAAGTATTATTGGCTATTTAAACGGTGTGAAAAGAGCTTATGTATTATTCAGTTTATGTATTATTCGAAATGAAAATACATCATCCTGGTTTCAAAGACGAAAACCTATCGAAGTTTGAAGAAAGATCAACAACAATAAAAAATTCTTCTTTGGTGTTGAGACTAAAAATGAAGATGTCTTGAAAATTATAAGCCATAATTTCATAAATTCATTATTATTACATTGTTTTAAAAATTTATTAGCTTTCATCCATTATTAATTCCTTATTAAATTCGTCTTCATAATAAAATTCTGTAGTAGTATGTTGTCATAATAATTTTGTTATTGTGCGTTGCAGTAATTTAGTATTACAGAAATTTTTTTCATTATTGCGTCAAAATGTAATTATTTTTCCATGTTGGTAGTTTTATTAGTCAAAATGTAATTTTGCTGTTTTCTTTGTATGTTTGCATGTATGTATATACTGTACGTATGCGTGAGTGGTTAGGCAAATGTGCATGCCTGACTAAGTCATGACGCAAAATAAAGGCATTATATTATAGTCATGATATCACTACGTGTATCATATTGAAACTCCAAGTTGGCGAATGCTAACGTCTCAAAGATGAAGATTACATAATAAGAGAACAGAAAAGTCAAACCGAGTCTACTCAACCACAAACTTAAATTGATATCAGATATGAATTTAACGTTTGATTTAATACGTCATCTTAGGCAAATATGTTAAGAATTTCTAAACATAATCAATTTCGCTCAACCATCACCGCTGACATCTGCTTCTCATCTAGGTTCTATGGAACTGATAAGAACCACTCCAAAGGGAAAGAAGAGTCTTTCAGAGGGGAGCAAAGTAAAGTTTGCATTGCTCTCTCACAGTACAAGTTGCGGGGAGGTTAGCTATAGACTGTGACGCAGCTGTCAGCTCAAGGCTTTTGACAAGGAAGAAAAACGGAGACACAAGAATAAGGATCCCAATTAAACATTTCATTCAATTAGTTTATTGTCCTCCACGTAGTCCAACGCAGTTTCTACTGCTTTTTGCTAATTATTTATTTATTTATTTTAATAATAACACTGTGTAATTAATTTCCTTTCTTTTTCTAAAAAGTTTCATTTATTTGAAAACCATTTCAAAACTTTTTCCTCTTTGTGGCTCAAAATTTCTGAGAAAACTGAAAATTATGTCATCCTTTTGAAGAAAATTTATGTGATAGTTTTTCTGAGCGTTTTAAGTTCCTTATAAATCCTCCGACTTACTTAATCGCAATTACAATTTATGATGAGATTTTGGAACACCAATTAATATTATTATTATTATTATTATTAATGTTATTATTAACTACGACTACGACTGGATGAACTTTACATGCAGAATAATTCTTTTAAAACGTTCTTGTAAAATCAGATTGTGCCAGTTCAAAACTTTTCAAATTTAACGTCAAAATATTTACAGAATTTTCTGAAAACAAATCGTGGAATATTGAACGAAAAATACATCGATTATTTAATTTCAACATTTTACCCCTTTTGCCCGACTTATTATAACATATGGGATCAATATGTGAGAAGGAATATTCAATTTATCTCTTATTACTGTTTAAAGACGAGGATATTTCTGGAATCAGGTCCAGTGTGAATCATTAATTTAAACAGTTAATACTTTTGCAGAAGTTCTCATTCAGTATATACGTGGGCTCATATGCTTAGTATTCGAACGGATTCATTTATTTGTAGTATGATATATTCTGAAAATATCATACTATATTAATATTACTTGCAGACAGCATTTAACATGTGTTGTAAATTACGTGAATTTGAAGGATCTCAAAATTTAGAGAAAAGTTAAAAATATTGCCCCCGTTCAAAAGTAATTTCAAAATTTTTTGGTAAGAAACTCCTGTAGAAAAGGTGGTATCGTAACGTAGCAGAAGTGTGGTTAAAGGTCGCAGCTGGAAATAATCCAAGTATTGAATGCTTCCACTAATAATAGAAATACATAAAAGCTCATAATAGTCGCTCTTGACTCCAATTGTTCATTATAACCTGGCTCAATTTCCGTTCTACTCAATAGAACAAAAAAATTAACCACCTTCATTCAATTACCAAGTTAAAAGTTTTCCTTTACTTGGTTTATTCTATTGTATTATACATAAATATTTTAATTCTAGTTATTGTATTTCTCTCTTGTACAGGATGTAGAATACTTTTGAATAACATTCTAATATAATCGAAAGTTTTCTGAATGCTTCAGTGTTAATCTAACTTCTTTATGTAACATTGTATAAAGCAAGCATTTTAAGACATAAGTTCTTTGTTATGTAACGAATGTGGAAAGTTGCCAAAACCTAAATTACATAGAAACTTTTGTGTTTAATATAGTTTTTATAAGCATTCATTTTGTAATAATCTTGGACGCAAATCAAAGGTGCTTTGCTTGCCAGAACATAAAATTCAAATAAAGGTACGAAAAACCCTTTCAAAGCATATGGAGGGGAATATGGTAATACATATTTAAAAAATTTTGTATAAAAATATTGTAGGAGAATGAAAACTATTCAACGAGATATTTTAACCACATTAAAAACAACTTTGCATTATTATTAAATCCTTGATAAACGATTGATAAGTTTGTTTCCTCCCAAGCTTAAGAATTTAACAAGTTTCTTCTTTGAAATAAGTCCACCGAAACTACACTAGTTTTAAAATTCAACATACAATTGAAGAATTAAAAAAAAATTACAACAACGAATGACGAGATAATTTTTGCGTGATGTATTTTTTCTACAATACCAAACAAATGATAGATAATTAAAGAAAATTCCGAACAAAATTTAAAAAATAATGAAAAATAAGAGAATTTTAGCATTACATGAGTGTCTGCCATACTGATGAATCATTTTTTTTTCGATGTTAATTTTCGTAATTAGCATGTGATTGAAGTAATGATCATTCTTGTTTTCGTCAATGGCGACCTCATTTGGCTAAGAGCTCTTAAGGGAGTAAAGAGGTGATCATTTCAACATCGCAATTTGTTTCTCTTTTGTCGGTGCGTCCGCAGCCGTCTCGCCGGACGATGACGACGACCACGACGGTGACAGCCCTCCACCATCGAGCGACGAGGGCAGTTATCAAGCCTCGCCCATCATTTCCCCACCCCCGTCACCCACCCCTTCACCGTCGCCCTCGCCCCCGCCCGTGTACCGCGCAACGCCCGCGGCGGCGTTCGTCACCCCGCCTCCATCCCTCTCGCCGCCCCCGCTCACTCCCGCCGCCGCCGACCCACCCTCAGCCCCACCCCCGAATGTGACGGACTTTCAGCCCCCACCCCCGCCGTTCAGATTGCCGCCGCCCCCGGCCTTCCTCAAGAGTCTCGTTTCCACCCCCAAACCCTCCGAAGAGGATCGGGCGGTGCCCCGAATACCGAAGCGATTCGCGTGGCCGCCCAGACAGCGAGGGATCGGGTTGGGGTACGTCAACGTGGTCTCCAGACACCCGCTCTTCGCGTCTACGAGGTTTCCTCAGGAGCAAGGTAACACGAGTGCTCCCTTACCCCCACCCCTCCAATTGCAAACGAAGAGCTGCATGGGAGGTCTCCACGGTGTGGGCGGACTCAAAGGACACGGCTCGTGCTCACCAGTATCAGGCTGTGATTCAATATTAATCGAAATGTGTTACATACGAGACGAAGTAATAATGTAATTTATTTCAACGAAACAACTCTATTGCCCTTGAGGATTGTAGTAGTACCAAGTATTTGTATTATACGTAAGATTGTTAAGGTAATACGATATGGAGAAATAAATAGTTTAGTGCAAGAGTCCAGTCTTTTGAACAAATACATGTTTTTCTTTCAACTATTTGTAAGATGCAGAGAATCGCGACCACGAGTATGCAATAATTCTAACAAAGTTTACAGAAAAAAAACCTCTGATTTCTCACTTTACATTTTTAAGGTCATACAATCTACGATTCTCCAAAGCCCATCTACAATACATTATCGGAAACATTTCTGCTCTTAAAAAAAGGTAATTATTTTTCCTCGTAAGCCTGTTTTGGGATTTATCAATTGAACATAATAATATATCATTGCATGGAAAATTAAAAAATATCGCAGTCTCTGTTCTGTATCGATTTAATTCCATTTTCAAAAGATAAGTAGGAGATCTTTTATAGTGAGATTAAGAATTCATTTTGTTTTCTCATTATGTCCCTCTCGTAGATAAAATACAACAACTGATGGAATTCTTTAATTTTTTTCATATTACTTTGAGATTATACACAATATGAAACTTTACAATTCAGAGCTAAGGAGTTACATTTAAATATTTCGGTAAGCCACCTGACCAAACTTGAGATGATATTTGAAGGGGCTGTATCGGAACACTAATTCTTCTGTTTTCGTATTCTTCTTTATTATCGAATTTCCTGAAAGAACTATGATAGTAACTAGAGACAGTGTTTCACTTCGTACGACAAAACTGTCGTAAAAAAAAAAGTATCCATTGGTGAACATATCAGCTGATACATGATAGCGTAGAGATAGTGCATGGATACTCTAGGAGATCTCAGCATGAATTGGTTTAAAGGAGGAATTCTATCGCATGCGTTCCAAGTATTGCACTTCCTCATTTGGGAGCTGTGCTCTGGCGTGTCCCTCCTGGCATCGGCACTGAGTTATATATAGTTCATGCATGCATTGCGAAGCTGTTTGCCGAAGCTTACAAACGAACCCGCGATCCTTTCTGATGCAGAGGAATCCACACTGGTCGCACTGCTTTCACATCCACTGAGAATTAAGAGAAAACATACTACAAGACAATCAAGAATAATTCTCGAGGCAATATTGCACATTACTGCTTCTACCATTTGTTTTCGTCGATACGGTTATGGGGAGAAATATCAACAATTAGCGAAAATTAATGTTGTTTCTGTTCGAAGTACTCTCTTCAGATAATCCTATGATTTCATTCCGTAATATTTTCGTTGTAATGTTTCTCTATTGGCGAGATTCAGTAAACATTAACGGTGTATTTTTTCTTTCAACATTTGCATACTTCTGACATATTCCGGATGGCAAAGTATTATTTGTATTATTTCAATGTCAATGTTAGTTTATTTATTATTACTATTCAATAATAAAGAATTCTGAATTTAAGTATTCCAAGGGCAAACCGTGACTTTTAAAATTCAATATATTTTATGTCGATCAACATGATTCTGAAAAAATAAAATCAGTTTTTGATTAGTTGAACTGAATAATATCGTAATGAAATCATAGTTTTTGAAATTTCCAGCAGCTAAATTTTGGCATCGAGTTCGGAATATTAAAGAGATCAGAATATTATTCAGTACAAATATTCCGTGTCCTGGCCAGAAATCGAACTTGTCCGGATATCGATTGTTTATTCTTCGGAATGATGCGTAGAAAAATTGTAAATTTTTCGTAACCTTCATTGTAAAGTTTTCAACGCGTTTAAGACGATGTGAAAGTGACTCATTTTATAGTTTATTTTAAAGTTAATAGACATTTATTAGAATACTAGCAGAGTTCCCTCAACTCTCGTTAGATTTGGATTTTTTTGTGCAAATAAACCTTCTTAAACCCTTATTGATAGTTATTGAAAATAATTGTCACTTGCAGTGGACAGGTATTAAAAGAAAACTGAAGAAAGAAAAGATGTCGTAATAGGCAACATACAATCACACATAGGTTTTTTTTCTATACATTGTCAATTATTTTTGTCGAACAACTCCACGTCAGATCTTCTCTTCATATTTAAAACAACTTCGATACTACGCATAAACATGAGTGGGTAAATAAACAAAATATTTCTATTGCTCTAAACTAAGTGTGTATTCTTACAAAAATAAATATAACCTGTAAAAACGTCCGAAACACTTGTGTCACAACAGCTGAAGACACAAGTCTATACAAGAATTATAAATTACTTGTTTGTGATTCATAAAAACAAAACACAAAGCATAGAACTTAATTATAGAAAGAGGTTGGATAGTAATAAATCACAATGCATAGTACAGCTTAATACCGTAATATAACTAATGTTTCTGTATCATAGTACATTACTTCGGTTTGGTATTGTTCGTTCGTTTTTGCGTGCTGGAGATTTTACGTTAACCCGTCACAAAAATTAAAAAAATTCTCTCTATAAAGAAATATAGACGCTGCTCAGAGCTGTAAAATATTACTTAACGTACATATTACGTACCGTACCTCAAAAAAGTAATCAAAAAAGTAATTTTTTTGAATCCATTCCGTATTAGTTATTTGATTAACCCTAGAAAACGGAAGATGATGCCCATGATTCTTTTATATTCATTTATTAATTTCGTTTAACTTCTTTTCTCAATTTCCCCACGTAAATACATTAAAAATGTGATATATATAAATTTGTCTAAGCATGTACAACACTACTAGGAGAAAAGAATGTATATAGCTTGTCCTATCGACTTCCACTTCTTACATTTTTATTCTTATGTTGTCATAATAGTAGTTATTAAACTATCTTTTCTAATATGTTAATTATTTTCAAAATTTCCGATCTGTTGAATAAGTTTCGTAAAATACGATTTTTGAATCTCTGTATTGTAACTTCAAGTACAATAAAACTTATTTGGAGTAGTTACGAAAAAAAAATAGGGAACTTTGTGAATATTACCACAAAATGTTTCTTAATTAATGACTCAGGTTGTTCATGGACTAGGACTGAAATAGACTTCTATGACGCTGCTATTACCTTATGCATTCGAGGCTAAGCTTCCCCTTCATCCTAAGTGTTGTATATGCAACCCGCAGAATCAGAGAGTACTACGGGTATAGAAATAAAATAGAAGGACAGGCGCGATGAAGAAGGATAATATTGGAAGTACCTTTCTACAATACTATGGTTGAGAAAATAAATATTATAGGAGATAAAACACATATTTTGTTTCCATGCCCCGTGTTTTTAAACACTTTTTTCTTCACATTCACGAAGAAAAAACAATTTTCCTTCAGATTTGTGTCAAAATGGATCCCGTTTTAGGGCGTGTCTTTCGCATAACTTTCGGGAAAATAATTTTGTTTCTGAAGGATAACATTTCCTTTGTTACTACTTCTTTTCACGAATTTGTAATTTTAAAGAAAATTTATTCTATATTTATAGAATTAGGTTTCATTTAGTTCTTCATATTGATTTAAAAACTATTTATATTTTTTGAAATTATTACATTTATTTGAAATAAATATCATACGAGTAAAACAAGTAGCTATTAAACATACGAATTTGTGGTATATTCACCGTTCAAACCACTTTAGTTTTTATGTTCCAACAAATATGGGTTATGCGTGAGGCAGAATGGGAGAGAGAATCCTCCCCGCATGGTTCCGTCCCAGGAAGTCCCCGATCATATGTTCCTCATGCCAATGACCGTGCGGTGGAGCCTTGGGCAACGCAAAGTGCCGTGATTCAGCGGTCGTTTGTCTAAACGAGCGTCAATGGCAACGCGTTGACGAATGGCCGCGGTTCATCTCCAGCGCTTTGGAAACGCGGTGCTGCCAACAGTCTTCAAAGAAATGGGTCACGGGATTAATATTATTCTTAGGATGAAACTCAGCGCGTCCGACCCACTGGTGTGACTCATGGGGTGGCAGACCTACTTCTGGATTTCTGTTGCGATATGAAGCTAAGTGACAGAGGGGATTAACACTTAAAAAATATAATTACAAAATATGTAATAATGAATTCATCGAACAATGAAAATAAACGAAATATAACTGGTAAAATTGGACAGCTTACGAGATATGGCTGGTTACTCTCTCTTACGAGTAGGTTGCGCGACGAAGATCGTCTCACGTAGTTTAAAAGAACAAGAGAAATGATCTGTTATTACTTTCCATCTATCTTGTTACCAGTTTCAAGAGTCAAAAGACAGAGCGAAAATAGAAGAGCTATGGAAAAGGATACGTATTACACGCTATATTTTTATTAAATGATAAAGTAAGCAGCATTTGCACGCGTCAAACTTTCATGATAATTTAAAAAAAGTCATAGACGAGTAGAATCCATACAATAATTTTTTTTTGAAAACATGTAATCCATTTTAAAATAACCATAAAGGAAACACTTTTTAGGTATTGTCCTGACTGACTCAATTTCAACGCAGGGACTAAATTATTGAAGATACGAACTTGAAACTTTTACGGTATATTGATTTTTTATTGTTCATGCTCAATCACGGAGCAAAAAAGTTTCGAAACTCTGATTCTTGAGAGGTTATTTAGGGTAAAATCACAGTTTAACGAATTTTCGTTATATGTCACGTACAAATTGATATTTCTCCACAAAGCAAAACTCCTAGTGCCAAGTCGGGCTGGGTTGACAAATGGGGAATAATACAAGGACTTCACTGAACTAACGAAACCTAAGTTATGACTGCAGTACAAAAATCTCCGATTTCGAAATGTTCTAGAATTACTCAGGTAAACAAATTCTTTGGAGATTTTCCTTCGATTTAATGGTAAGGAACACAAGATAGAAAATATTACAAACGAGGGAAAAAATGTTTATTCACATTCGTCAAAATATAATATTTATTTTCAGTTTACGAAAATAAAACCTGTATTAAATTGTACATAAAATCCTCTTTGGGCTTGTGCTGCAGAGTGTTGAGACTCAGTATCTGAGTATTTATTTGAAATAAGGTGCTTTCTGCACTTTAATACGTTTTTTAACATTTTGACGTTACTTGAAAGTTAATTAATAAATTATATTTATATGTAATATCTTTTACGACAGCAAATGAATAGAAACACTATACCAGGGTGACACATTAGTTGTCCCTTTCAAGATCGGGTAGGGGGACGGGATTTGTAATTTTGTCCCAAGAGATATGGAATCTGCATCCTCGAACAAACTTTACGTCATGTCATATTCCCAAATTGGTAGAATCAGGGAAAAAAATCGACAATAAAAATTCAAGGAATGATTGCTTTCCCTGTACATTCGAATGAGTCTAACATTACAATCTCCATTTCGTAATAAAAATTTAAACGTTTTGTATTATATTTCTTCGACTATCTTTCAATGTCATCGGCAATTGATATTCTCGGGAAACCACACGTGAGTTATGGCGGTGGTAATGAAAGCATGTCAAAATTGTGTTTTCATGCGTTGCTGAGAATTAAAAAAAAATACACTTCGAAAATTCACCATGCAGAGCAGTTGCACTTTTCCCACAAAGTGAGCATTACAAAGGATAAATGTGTTCGTGTATTTTTAGTATATTGTCTGATGTGGATAAAAACGTAGCAAATACTTCTATTTTCTTATCTTCACTTCTTTGCATCTAAAGCAAAATGTGCTGCATTTACTAAACAGTTTTATTTCGAAGTAAAGTATCAGATGATAAATACGAAAAAAGTATCGTATGCATAAAGAGTAACATCTTTAGTTGATGCTTCAAAAAATCGTAGTCATCGTGTGCTACGATTTTTTGAAGTATTATCCTTCTTTTCAGAGATTTTACCTTTACGTTCATACGATTCACAGTATGTACTTCGTTTCTACTTAACACCTGCTTCACGTACTGTACTACGAAGTAAGCACCTTATATTTACGCATAGAAATCGAACGATAGCTCTCCTACACCAAACAGAGTAGAAGCATTTTCTTAATTTTCACTAGTACCAGCCACTGCTTCAGACTGAGGAAAGACAGAAAATATACATTTCATATTGGTGGGGTACGAATGGTTAAAATCTATTTAAAATCACTATTGATTCACTTCTACTCTCTAAATATTAATATTTTATTAACATTTATAAAAGTAGTTCAACAAAAATGATTGTAATTATTTGATTTCCTTTAAAAACGTTGCCCATTTAAATCAAAATATAACGTATTCAGAATTGACTAATTTACAATTATTTGGAATTACATTATTTGAGATACCGCTCTTCATGGATTAAACTACGAACAACTACAGGAACTTGTCTTTTAATTGTATATTAAAAATATAATTATACATTTCTACTGTATGTGAAGAACTGTAAAAATAAAATCAGATATTAACTACAGTGATTAGCAAAACATGAGCAGTAGTACATGATAAGTAGCTTTATTCAACATAGAAATTGAAAATCAAATTACTAAATTGATTAAGTTTTGTTTAAAAACATTTTTTCGTATTCCAAGAATTAAAGCTATTATCAATATTCCATGCACGTTTATGAATAAATAACCGTTATTAAGGAAAAGTCATATACTGAACCCAGAGACCTTTGCATTGCAGTCCACAGCTAACATTACTTGTCCACAAAATGTTTCAGGAATATCATGTGATGTAATAAATCTTGGCCATTTCAAATTATCTCTATTGATCACATGTGCATGTTTTGATACTGTACATTCAAATCGTACAAAGTAGTTACGGATAGGAATAATTTAATATTTATGAGAAAAAATCAAGTATGAAGACATCCTTACTCAAGAAAATGAGCTACACACCTCGATTATAAATATCATAAGATCAGTCAGAGGTTTAAAAAAACAATAACATTTTTTCTTTATTATTTCGAAGAAAAGAAAGGATGTCATACTAACTAACGTTACACACTACTAGAAAACCACCAACATTAATGAATAATATTTTAAGTACATATCAATATCGATTTGTAGGAGAATGTTTGCAAAAGAATCTCAAAATGTGTTAGAAAAGATGTGAAAACAATAATAAGCAGTCCTAAAATAACTCTGTTTCATTTCTACTGTATACTTTTTTTTACAGATATTTTGCATTATTCGACCGATCTGACACATCCAGTAAGTGTTTAAAAGAAGATTCACCTCGAAAGCTTTTGCGTTGAGTAAGAATTCGTCGGAAGTGGGTGGACATGAATCTGTTTCGAAAAAAAATAGAGCAGTCAAGTTGGGAGATGAATCACTAGTAAATGAGTCATACTACGCTCTTGCTAGATACCCACAAGTGTTGGAGAAAGTGCGCGTACACTGCGGCAGTGTCTTGGCTTCCTTCGGTTTGCACTGTACGGGATCAAGGTGCGTCTTTTCGCTTGTATTTCCTTTTCCGTTCTCTAAACAAATGCCGGTGCAGAACCTTACGTTTCCTTTCAGACCAAAATATATCAAACCATTTTCTCCCCAAATCACGTGGTTTCCTGAAAGAGACCCATAGACTGAACCTCGCCACACACACACACACACACAAAAAGATGCGAAATAAGTAAACTCATGGCTTTGAAGGGTNCAGCGTACGGGATCAAGGTGCGTCTTTTCGCTTGTATTTCCTTTTCCGTTCTCTATACAAATGCCGGTGCAGTACCTTACGTTTCCTTTCAGACCAAAATATATCAAACCATTTTCTCCCCAAATTACGTGGTTTCCTGAAAGAGACCCATAGACTGAACCTCGCCACACACACACACACAAAAAAAAGATGCGAAATAAGTAAATTCATGGCTTTGAAGGGTATATCATCTACCAAAGATAATCATGCGGATTAAATTGTTTTGAAGGTTGCCAAATATAAATGCTGCTCTGAATCTTTCAATCTAATCTCAAGAAATTAAATAATCCCAAGACCCTTTTCCTTTTGACACAAAATTACTACAAATATCCTGTCGTTCTTGGAAGGGCTCAATTGACGTCAAAATTTAGTCATTTTAAAGAGCAGTAGAAAAAGTTGGTTGAATCGGAATTAATGTATATTATTATCTATTATTTCTCTCTTCACATTCTTTAATAATTAGATTCTTCTTTAACAATTTCTGTATAGACTGGAATTGACTATTGCTATCATTTGATTACTTGAGGGAAAACATGTTTCATATTAGTTTTTTTCCCCTTACAGTAACATCCGCATTCAATGTTCAGTGAAACGGACCTATGGTCCTTTTTCAAACCCCCGGAGGGGTCTAGTTCCGCGATGGTGGACGTTATCAGCGTCTTTGATGAATTAAATAAATAACAACATCAAAAGGAAAATTTTGCTTTGCTTGGCTTCCTCGAAATGACGCAGAACAGACGTTAAAATTCCGCTCAAATTTAAAAACCATACTTCTTACTCAGGCAGCGATGGAGCGTGTGTGAGCAATTTTTCCGCGCACGGAGTGGGAGGGAGGGAGGGTGGCATGCATCCAGCCTTCCTTCCTCCCCTTTTGGTATGCTCCCCCACCCCCCGTCGCACCCCCCCCTCCCCGGGAGAGAGAAAGAGGGCAACCAAGTCGACGGTGCAGTTCTCGCGAAGTTCCCAAAGCGACAGGTGCCATCGCAGCCTCTCTGCTCCACCTTCTTCAAGTAGGTGTCGCTTTTGCTTCTTCTCCTTGTGTTCGATTATTAGCACCATTTATCTCTTTCACGAGGATTTATTGCGCGTTTTACTTCATTGTTTTCATTTATCAAGAACTTTTCTTTGTTTCGGAGTGTACAAGCGAAGAAGCATTGGACAATGGAGTTCAATCATTTAACTATTGGGGGTTCTCCAATATGTTTATTTTTCTGCGAATTAATATTATTATTTCGTGAATTTGTTTAGTTATGGAATGAAACGTAAACGTACACCTTGGATGAAACAACGAAGTGTTAATTGGAGAATTAAGTTTCTTTAATTACATAAGTGGTAGTATTTTACTTTATTTTATAATCCTAAGAAAACCTAAGTGGTTCACTAAATTAAAGCATTAGTTTCAATAGTTGTACATGACTTCGACATGTTAAAATACAAAGTATTGACAACAATAAATAATTAGAGGTGAAATAATAGGAGGACGCAGTAGTGTAACTACTAACTATCTAGAACTTAATACAAACTATCTACTTGAGCAAATTACTTAGTTTAATAATTGATCGGTATCATTATAAAACTCAGAAGTTATTCATTTAACAATCGTCAATCGTAATGAAAACAAGAACAGGGAAACTCGCGTCGGTGGGGAATCATTTCAGTTGTTTTCTGACTACATCTGTAGATATCAAAAATATTGTTGTTGTAGTCTTCAAATTTCCACCATGTTTTACGAATACATGCACGGGGGAGGGGAGGTTCCTTGAATAACACTTCATCGTAATACCCTCAATTACAAACACGTGAACATTATCTTGCAAACCATTATTTTGCAGCTCGACATTATTTTCTCAAAAATATTTTTGGAACGCGTTTTCAGATATTTCGATTATGTTCCTCAATTTTTCGAGTTGTATGATTCCTCTAATATCTTGATTTTACGCGAATGTGTTAAGACGAATATGATCAAATACAATTCTTATTCCCAGGTATAAACTCGCACAGTTATTTAAATAAATGCCATTTTCAAGTGAATATACAGTCTTTTGAACGAGAATTCCAATTCTTAAAAACGTCTATTTCTTATTAGACCAAGTAACTTTTTGTGTATATCACTGTTTCTTCCGTCATTCTTCAAATGAAGTATCCTCAAATGATGTCTTTACAAATATGATTTTCTGGAAGGGAAAGAGATTGTAATCTTACTTCTTAAACATAAATCGTTTCTTTATAAATTTATTTAATACACAAATGAATTGGAATTAGAATAAGTGTGCCTCCTAGGTGACGTTATTCAAGGCTAAATGTCTTCGATGAAGTCCGTTTTCTTGTTTAATTTTCTGCTTTTTTTTCATAAAATCGATGCATAAAAGTTGCGTATGAGATTTAGTAACAACGAGCCCAATCTAATCGAAGGAATGGTTTATTATCAACTCGTGACTAAGAAGACAGTACAACAGCGTTATGAGTACCCTTCATACAAAATACGAGGGTCGTCCGGAAAGCAAAGAGCTATTAAGGATATCATTACAAATCTTTATTTACAATGCTAAAGTTCCTTAGCTTATTTTTCAACGTACTCACCATAGCGGTCGAGGCATTTATTGTAACGTGCAACAAGTTTTTCCATACTGCTGTTGCCGTTTCCCATACTCATCTGCCGTCAAAGTTTAATCAATATTTTAAAATCATGCCTAGAGGAAAAACAATAAACTGAACAGTCTATTGTGAGACTCTAAAATGATTTAATCTTGCCATCGAAAACCAATGACGAAGGTGCTCCTTATCCACGAAAACGCCTGACCTCATGCATGTGCAGAAACACGGCGGGAACTTCAATATTTGAAGTAGAAAATTTTTGGATATCCCCCTAGCAGCCTTGATCTGGCATCAAGCGATTACCAACATTAGAGGAATTTTGGAGGAAGACTGTTCGCAAATGATGAGAAACTCAAAGAAACAGTTACGGCCTGGCTCGTAATTGGCGGCAAACGAGTACCACAGTGATATGGATAAACTTGTTCCTAACTACATCAGTGCCTTGACCGCTATGGCGACTACATTAAAAAATAGGTTAAGGTCCTATAACTTAGTAAATAACGTTTCGTAAAGATATCTTTAGTTGTTTATTATTTATAGTCAAGCATTCTTTTCTGTCGACCCTCGTGTTACCGTCTTCTAAAATTGTTTTGCTCTGTGAAGACGTGAGAATTGAGAGTAGGCGAGACGCGGATATATCTCCTCGGGGGACTTACATAACACGACACACACGGATTCCAAGACAAGTGAGAGAAGCTTTGGTGCATCTGCCGCGGGCGTCGCGCGAATAACTCTTCTCCCATCACCCCTATCTCACCACTCCCCCACCTACCCATCTCGATGTGCTGGAAGTAATGTCGACGGTTTTCGGAAATGAACCTCTCAACTATACAAAATAAACGAGCGGTCATTTATTTCGTTTGTCAATATCGAAAATTATTTAAAAAACTAATTCAAGAATAGTAAAATATAAGAAATTACTTTTTACTTCAAGAAAATGAAATAAACCTTGTCTAAAAAATCGACAGAGAATTTTACTTGCATCATTAAAATCCCTGCACTCCATTCCTTTTCCTCAGCAGGAATTTTAGAAGTGGTCACAAACCTCTTGAACAAAAATGCATCCCTCGAATTCGTTCGTATTAACTATTAAAGCCTCAATTCTCGAACAGTTTTTTATAGAATTTTTAGAAAACTATTGATATTAGAAATTTCCCCACCAAGTAAATATTTTTCCAAGTTTTTAATTTTTTCCGCAAGTGTTGTGTCTCGTTTCTGCCCTTTCTTGAACACTTTTGAATCCTCTTGAACACTATCTTTTCTTTTTTATTACGTCAAGATTTCGATATATTTTATATCTGCTTCAGGTTGGTTGTAAGGAGGTGTGAAGAATTGTAGTAGAATGGTTGTTGCAATGAAGGAGGATGTTTGCAGGATTGATGTTGTGAGTGGTACAGGATGATCTGAAGAGAGTCATCATGTTTTAGAATAGTTAGCCCTGAAGCAGATATAAAATACATCGAATCTTTGACGCAACAAAAAAAATTGTTTTACTTGGCCTAAACGCAAGTATATTCTATTTGTTTAATATGGAGGCTGAAATATGATCAACGAACTCGTATAGTAAAACTAATTCAGTCTTTGCTTATTCGTGGTTATAACTGGGAGACGTTCCTTATTATGGTATAATGATATAAGGTTGATAATGTCCTGGGTGGAAGAGCTTGATAATAAGGAAGATAATGTCCTGGGTGGAAGAAAAATAGGTCCTGAGTGGAAGAGCTTCTCTGGTAATTCAACTTGCAGCAGACTCGAAAGATGTCGCTAATTAAGTGCGTCCGCGAGCAGATGGCTTGTCCTAAGCAGAGATCTCTCCAAACACCTGTCACGTCGTTTGTCACTTTCCCCTCCGTCAAGGAGCCGCAGTTTTTCAACCCTTGTATTTTCCTTACGTACTTATTTAGCTGACGTAAAATTAATCTGGGTTTATTTCTGACTGCAACATTTATTTTCAAATTAAATATACATGAATAGTGATCAAATTCATATTTTGAAAATACAGATTCTTCAGAACTTACTTACTCGGAATGAAAATTAAATCAGACAAAAATATATAAATTTTAAAATAAAATCTACTTGATTTACGAATTTTGTTTTTAGATGAATTTTACATTTTTTTCAAAATGTATTGAAAAAACATAAGTACTGTAAGTTAATAAAGTTATGTTATTAATACGTAAAAAGATATTTCCTTTCAATATTTATCCATTTTTTCACTCTCACGTCCGTCTGAATTTTCTTTATAACTATATTCGAGAGTTTGGTCAAGTTGAATATCTACATCAGAAATGGTTCAATCGTGTCGCACATTGTCACATAGGTCTTTACCACACTTATAAGGCAACGGTTGGTCTTCTACGTTATAATTTTAAATTATTTTCCGCTTACACCGAATTTCTCAGCCATAACTATCTCAAAACCACGTACAAAATTGAATGAACACTAAATACGAACGAAACACACAAATTAAAGTCAAAGTGAAAATAAAAAAGGTACACATCTTCTATTTTGAAGTCAATTCGGTCCAAAGAGAAAAACAGAGACGGGGAAGTTAAACAACTGACGGTCTCGTTGGTTGACTCATTGACAACAGAGAATAGGTGGACGGGTATCTCAGTCCTTCCACAATTCATCTCACTACAACTAAAGAGTCCCTCTTGGAGTCCGAATTGACCACAGGAGAGTAGTTAAGGGATAGGTTTCCTGTTCAATCTG
The DNA here is from genome assembly GCA_002313205.1 of Laupala kohalensis. Taxonomy (NCBI): domain Eukaryota; kingdom Metazoa; phylum Arthropoda; class Insecta; order Orthoptera; family Trigonidiidae; genus Laupala; species Laupala kohalensis. Next base: position 53,821 of record NNCF01134966.1, read on the forward strand.
GATTCTAATAAATACTTTTTCGAGACTTGTAACCACTGTCATGCATTAGAGGGAATCAAAAAGTGCTGAAACCCCGGATTCCGCCTGTTCAGGATTCTCTCTCTCTCTCCCTCTCTCCGCATCAATCATTTTTTTTTATCGAACAGAAAATATTTCTGCAAAAATGAAATGATTCTTTGAGAGTTTTGAATTGAACACAGATTTCATAGACTTCCTCTTCCAAAGGATTATATTCGGGGTGGCGTAGTGGTAGCGTCTTCGCTTCCTCGATCCCATTGGCTTAGCGGTAGAGCGTAGGTTCAAACCCTGCTCGGCCGAATTAGGTGAGGTTTTCAGCTGGGGTTCTCCCTCACCTACTCCAGACATATGTCGGTTCGGTACCGTAAGTTCCCAAGCATCGCAACATCTATCCCTTCCAATTCCCTTACCCAAGTCCAATAGTCAAGTGGAAGAGCAGGCCTCATGGCCTGGACCTCGCCAAAAGGCATAAAATAAATCATTAAAAAAATTGTTTGTAACAATTCTAATGTGATGCTGAGGTCTTTTTCAGTTCTGGATAGGATTCTAAAAATTGGTAGAACTAGATCATTGATCATATCATTTAGCATCGTACTATTCTATCTAAAAAGTTACGATTCAGAGATTTCAATGAAATAACAAATAAAAATTCGCATAAAATTGAAGAAATTTTATTGTTTAATAGTAACCACTTGTCATGTTGGATTTTTTTTATCATTTTCATCTTTCGTAGATTCATCTCCCCGTGCTCTTATGATGTCACCATATTATTCTTGGAATTGTTTTTCATAGCAGCTTTGAGCAACAAATACAAAATGCACGAAGGAGTCCCTTCGTGATTATAGAATGTATTGGTCCTCATTTCATTCAAATTCCCCGTGTACTGAGTTACACTCAACCTCTGATAATTTATTTTAAAACAGTCACAAATTTTTAATAAAAAATTATCAAATGATAAAAATGTTCGTGAAAAGAATACATAAATCAATTTTTATGTCATAGTAGTACTATTTAATATGAAAATAATAACCTTCAGAGCTATTGACATGGGAAATTTCTGTGATTATGCCACCATCTACGAATTGTATGTAATATATTTAAACGAGTCTGAAAGCATGTGTATCAAATATATCAAGTATATTATTCAGTTTTTATTTGATACACCATGATTCATCATTTTCTTTTGTTCAGACGCAAACTGCTTCGAAATTGATTTTTGGAATATAATTCGAAAGAACTAACTTTTTAAAAATTTATTGACATTTTTGCAAAACATTGTATTGCAATCAGAACTACACAGGTATAGGAAATTTCATCGTATTCCTATTACGAGAAGTGGTTCAAAATTGATTTTTAAGTTACAAAATTAGCGGATGACAGTAAGCTAAATACAAGTCCATAAAATTCAACCGTGTCCGGAGATCTAGACTCGTTGATGGAGATAGAAAACCGCATTTGGGGCGAATTGACTCCCCACTATTTTAAATATTCCTCCTCCTTAAATCATAAAATTCATTATCGGGCATTCAGTGACCTCCCCCCCCCCGGCATCAATACAGTCAGTCAATCCTAGCATCGGAACCCAAAATCGCATACATCACAACCCATCATTTTTCCTTCAAAGAATTTAGTATTTGGAAGAGTCATCCTAAAAGTCTGGATGTCACCAGAAGAAATTAAGAAATGTAAGAGATGAATATTCGCGTTTGTCAATTCTCAATAGTGGACCCTTCGATCCGACGCAATCACGAATCCAAAAGCTACTTGTGCCATGCTCCTTCCTTTCTCTTTCCTAAAGCCCCACAAAAAAAAAACAAAAAAAAAGAATCCAAAAGCCCTTGGAACGTATCAGGTATACTTGATAGCAGTTTACTAAACGTGTGGTAGAAGAAATAGCTGAACAGTTTAGTCCCGGCGCATTTGTGTGTCCTCTGAATGCGTCACAAACGTTTTCGAGTGCCTTTCATTTGCGTCAAAAGTAGTCTCGCACTGCAATTTATCTTCCTAACGTCTCACGATGTTGTAGTGACCGATGCCAACTGCGCCACCACTTACCGAGCTCTCAGTGCCAACTGAGGAAAACTACCCTCCCAAAGCTATTTTCTTCGGACTACTTTATTTTTCGGGGAAGTCCACTCATAGAGATTTAAGTGAACTTACAAAATCATTTCAGAAAAAAAAAAATTTTTCATAAATTTATTCATAAATACAGGTACGTCTTAAATAAATCTCTATATATCCTCGTTACGGACCCCGGCTATCAATTACTTATTTTTCCCCATCTACCTATTAATTTTATATTTTTGTATTTTATAATTTTATATTCTTGATGGTTAATAAAATTATGTGCAGTCATAATTATTTTTGCCGTGGAAGAGCAACAGCCAGCAGGTTCATATCCCACGGTCACTGCTGAAACTTGACTCATGACTTCCCATCGACAGACGTGCAGCGCTCGAGCGTGGGAAAGATGCCGCGTTGGGAAATAGCCCTTCTGACCAGTCAATAAGGGTGGAGGAGCACCATGACATCATTCTAAAAATAGTCCATGGTGACATCATTTTGAAACTAAGCTGCATTTTATTGGCCTCCCCGCCATGACAGACATTTTCGAAAACACAAAGGAATCCCTAACGAACTGGCGGTGACTTGAGATTTTCTTCAGTGCAAGGGTAGGCCTGCACTCCGACATACGTGTCTTCAGCACGTACGACGTATTATATCGGAATCTTTTGTTACACTTATAAATTTTTCTGATGTTAGATCATTATATTCATGATCTGTTCACACTGTTTTGTGGATCAATTAATATCTTTCCTATGTTAGATCATTATATTCATGACCTGTTCACTCTGTTCTGTGGAATAATGAGCGTCCTCTGGGTGCTTGATTATTATGCCTATGTAATGTAGTTTGGTGTATTAATGAGGATATTGGTAACAGCTGTAACCAATGATCTAATGTTATTAAAGTGTTTAATTTGGTGATTCTCTGCTTAAATGATCCTGGTTCTATTCGTATCCTAGTCGACCTGCCCTCTCACAATAGTGGGTTACGACACTTAACCAAACGAGTAGACTCAGTAATTTAATAAATTAGTTTAGAATTGCCGGGCTGCTGCCTAAGGAACCCCGGAACGTAACCCTTGGTGGATTGTGCCGAGTACAGATTTAAATTGAAAGGGTGGAACGTAACATCCTGATAACGGCATGATATCATACACTACTCCATATCTTGATAAAATTCGTCTATACTGGATTCTTGTGAGATATGCATTAATGTTACTGGAAGTGGCGTTCAGAAGGTAATGAAGGTATCATCACCTGCATGATTTAGGACTCAAATTATGGAGAGTTTTCATGATCTCATACACTAAGATTTAAGTCGAAGTTTCTTTACGAATATAAAATCTTCGGTTATTAAAAAGACATGCGAAGCATTGATGGCTTTATTGTTTTAAAACCGTGTTTTTATGCATAATTTTACATTCCTTGCACGTCCCTCAGGCCATCTACCATAACTCAAATTTTTCGTTTATGATCTAAAATCAGAAATAAATTATGCAATATTGTGATAGTTCCTCACAATTCCAATTGACAAATTTTTATTGTTTGTGAGTCCGTTTTACCCTTATACCGTCTGTCTGGGAAATGATTGTCTCCCTCCTCAAATTAAACAGAATCGCCGCGAAGTGAATTTTTTTATCAATTTCTCATTGAAAGTTTTATATTATACAAATTTGAATCTATGTTAATTAATATGAATTTAGAACATTAGTATTATACCAAATGATTTACATGTTCAAAACAATTACATCCACGCCAAATAAGAGTAATCTCAAATTGGTGTAGCTGAAATTTGCCGTTAAATGCTTCTATTCTCTAGAAGGTTACAATTATTGTTGATAAATAATTTCTTTGATTGAGCTACATATTCTGAATATGCAGAATTTTTTGAATGTACCTTTCTATGAAAACTAAATGTGCAACATCATTGCACATACTTTCTCATGTACATATAAAAAAGTCACTGATCTAAAAACAGTGTCAAATGTGATACGTAAATGCAGCTCCATTGTGTGTAGATGATCAGTGCATTCATACGCAATTTCATTTCTTGTGTCAGTTTTCGATTCGTCTACCGTTTTCATTTCCTTTATATCTTTATTATAACTGCAATTTCAGTTTTTCAAACCAGTATTCTCACTCCGAATGGTATACTTACATTGATAAATGGCTTTCAAGATCTTGAAATAATCAACAGCAGAGCTGTTTGAGCAGGGATCAATTATTTTACAGCGTCTGTATCAAACTTTCAAACGAAATTCTACTTATACTTATTACTTTTTCTATACACAAAATTAACTTTTTTTTAAATTTCCAGACATTTTTGATAAATTTTCCGAAAATTATTTTGACCTTCATTTGAGGTATCCTTTATATCGTAGTGATAAAATTGTTAGAGTATGTATGTCGACTAGATGCAGATACTTCTCGAAAAACGAAATATGAATGAAATTGATGTATCCGTTTAGTCAATGTCTGCACACAGACGGACGGAATTTAAACATTTTTTTTCAGTATCAGGGACACCCAAAACGGGTATTTCCATCGTTTCTTCATGTACAAATTTCATAAGTATAGTAGTGAAGTTATGCGGGTAAATAATTGTAACGAGAGAAAGAATGCAGATAGTCCATTGACTCCTTAATGTGCGTCGGTGCTTACCCATCTGCAATCGAGGTGGAGCTATTTCCGGAGTTTCGACGGAGGCTAAATGCCCCCTAAGCCACGGCTTAATGCAAAGAGAAAAGCTTCCAGAATTGATGGCATTGCAAACTATTTCAGTACTCGTGTCTTCGAGTGATGCACAGAGGCAAGGAGAATTCCTGACCTTCTCACCCCAGGAAGTGAAGGAGATGAATGCGGTGCAAAGCCAAAAAATTAAATGCATGTAACACAACCCGAGTTCCCTCAGGTACTCGTGTCAGGTTTTGAATATTTTGCGTAAATACTCTTTCTTGGATATCTTTTGAAAATGTTTGCCGTATTCAATTGTCAAAACATCTGTGAATCACACCGTGCATGAGAAACAAAGGAACTTTTGTGAACTAAAAACTTTATGTTTATCGAAAACTTCATTGATTTTTGTGTTTTATTTTCGAACAAAAAAATATTGATTATTAGCTCATAATATTAGAGCGGTATAGGGATAGGTACACGCAAGCGCCATATTTGATCTTAGCAAAGGGCCTAGTATACGGCGACTGGATAACCTGACACGAGTACCTGAGGGAACTCGGGTAAATAGGACCATTTTATTTTCAAAAAGTTTAATTGATTTAATAAAATTTAAGTGGTAGGTGTAGTCATTTTTATTTTTATTTTTGACCTACACCATGAAGTTGTAGAGATGTAGTGGGTTGTATTTAGAGGTTGTGGATAGTGGTAATAGATGATGGTGTGGTTCCATATCAGACAGGAATGTTGTTTTGTATTACAATACGACTTTTTGGGTATGTTTTTGTAACAGTTATTTCATAGTTAGATAGTGAGTAATTATTGATATATTGTATGTGTTAATAAGGTGTTTCAAAGTTGTACTAGAAATAATGTAAAATTTTTAAAAAGTATTTACTAATATGTATAATTTGTTAATTATTATTATAGTTATAGTACTACAGAAAAGTGCACTCTTCATGCTGGTGCTACATGGTTAATAAATTATACAGTCAAAAACAATGACTGGTTGCAACAATACAACAAACAATTAATAATAAACGTACTTCTCTTTTGTTGACTATTTTCTTGACTATTTGACTTGCCATCATCACTTTTGATATGTGCTATACAAAGAAGAAATAATAAGTTATATTTCTAAATTATTACATATATAACATATTATTGCATATTTATAGAATATTGTGTGCAGTTTTTATAATAGATGCTAGTTGCTTTCAATCATATAACATAACCTTCAGAGCACATATTTTCCAATCATTTGTATTATGTGTAGAAAAATCAATTTCTAACGATTGGATTTCAACTGTGTTTTCACTATATAATAAAATTATAAAATAGATATTATATAAATAGCAACTTTATGTACAAAACTCAAAAATTAATCAACAACTCGTGAATAAGTTCTTCTCAAGTACTGTATATGTCAAGTAAGATCAAATATTGCGCTTACCCCTACTCTTCTCTTTAGAGCCTTAATAATATACGCTTTCAAATAAGATTCCCTTTAAAAGAACTAAATCTTCAATTCATGAATCTTCACAATATTGTGTATATCATTTGGTTTACAAGAATATATCACATTAAATAGACGTCCATGAACGGGCTTGGATCGTGGAAACACATTCTTTTTTCGAAGGAGTGTAAAATAAAGCAATATAAATTAAATACTCGAGAAGATGTTTACTGTTCGGTACTTGAAGATTATTCCGGTTATCTCAGAAACAATCCGTTAACGACAATCATCCATTTTCAGGGATACAAAAATTTAGTTTAGTTGGTAAAATCTTAAAATTAGGAATTTTACTAACTGTAGTTAACCGCTTTGTTATCTTAATAGTATTTTTCTGATCACTGAAAAGTTAGTGACATATCAACAACTCGCAAAATTGACGTACGGAATCTGCGAAAACAAACAGAAATACAAACATTTTCAGAAGTATAACCCTCCTATTTTTAGTCCTCATAAACCAACAAAAATGTAGCAGTGACACAAAAAGCAAATGAGGAAGGCCAAAAATATTCACTGCAGACAAATAAAAATCTCACGAACCGTCTCCAAGTTTAACCCCCGAAATTACGAGCATCGTACGGGTTAATTTTAGAATTCGAATCATCTTTTTTCTAAAGCATTTCTTGTGATCGCAGAGCAGAGTGTGCGCATTGGTTGCAAAGGATTGGTTCTTATTCAATCGTTGCAGAATGCAAAATACAAAAAAAAATGCATTCTTGCATTCAAATCAGACTTAACGACTTTGTTCCGACCTACAATATACTTCTGTGTTAGGAAAATACACTCAAACCCACCCAAAACAAAAGATCATGTGGATTCAAAAAAATTTTTTTTAACAAAGTACAATTAATGAAGTGATTGTTGCTAATAAATCAAAATTTCAATATCTCTTCATTGTGTCGCGTTAAGATGTGTTAGAAGATCAAATCAATATTTTTATCAGGAGAAAAACTCTGTGAAGAAACTATCGATATCTGTACAAGGGTTTCTGATGTTTGAGGATTGTCAATCTGGTTCAATAGTATATAATTTTAGTTTTTATGCGAAGTTAAAAATGTATACGAATTTACTATTTCCACTTGCTAACTTAAATTGTTGAAAAATGTTAAAAGCAATATTGTCATATTAAAATCAATGTTTTAGTAGATTAGGGGTCACCCATCGTTCGCCATAATGGACAATTTTGACCTCCTTTCTCCCTCCCCCCTATGTAAAATTTCACAAAAACCGAGACTCAGTGAACGTCTCATAATATTTTTGTAATTTGTTGAAAATTTTGTAATAAGTAAACATTAACTTTTTACGGTGATTTAAAAAACATTGCATTCCTCTTTTTCGATATTTTACCGTATATTTCTCATAAGCATGTTAACCATAGGTTTTCAATCTTTCGCAAAGAAATTCCTAAATAAATGTCATTCGATTTTCTAATTAAATGAAAGCCCCGTGGGTCCCATCTATTCGTAATTTGATAATGAGATTTCATGAAACTAATTTATCGAAACCACAGTTCGTCATTATTACCACAGAACGTTAAGTATAACGTCTTAATTATTTTGACTTCAATTATTCCATGACATAATCTTATATCACAAAGAAACCGACCGATTTGCTGCTATAGCGAGCTTTGTGAATAACAGTAGAATTATAAGCTCACCGGACAAAATATTAGTCACCCTCAAGCAAGAGCACAGATAGTTCACGCCAGAGGGGAAAATTGATACAAAAATACTTTCTTTCATTTTTTGNCCAGAGGGGAAAATTGATACAAAAATACTTTCTTTCATTTTTTGTACGTATCTTTGTCATCTTTGAAAAAACATGTTTAACAATATAATTTTATGTTTTCTTTTTTTTTTCAAAAATAGTAAGCAAAATTTTCACTCTCTAAAGTAACTTCTAGGCTTTTTAGTATAATTTATCTTAATATTTGAAATCTAATGGTTCAAATCTGATGGTAAATTTCAAACCTGTGGATGAAGAATAATCCTTAATACAATTTCTGCTCACATGTTAAAAATAACAAAAATTCGAAGAATGCTTTCACTTGTTGCGAAACCTTTAAAGTGTAAAGGAACTTTTAAAGTAATTTTGTTGTTATTCCATATTTTGCTCTAAAAACAAAAGTCACGATAAAAAAGCTAGGCAACCTTTTTTATATATAGTGCTACCTAGGTCAGAAGTGGTGTTGCATGGGAATAGCATAATATTACTCGTAGTTACCTGGGAGTGACTAATATTTTGTCCGGGGAGCATACCTTTCTTTAGTTTGTGATCAAATTGTTGGCAGTTCTCGCATTGATCAAGCTGGATCCATGTCGTGACAGTATGCAACCTTGACAGGCAGTAAAAACCCAGATCACAGGATCGTTAAACGTTTGGTCCTACTGTTGCGTGATTCAAGTGTCAAACCTCGGAAAAAGTTAAATATTTTCTGAAATACTACAGGATCTATAGATTAAAATTATGTAAAAATTTCCAATGTATAGAAATAAAACATGGTGAAAAAAAATCATTATGGAAAATTTCCTATAGAGAAAAGTGACCTCTTATCACTATTCGTCAATTCAAGCTTCTATATCAATTGTGTGTCACCGTGCACATTCAACCTTTATTTTGTGGGTTGATACTTAGACCATTTTGATTGGCAAAACTTTATTCATATTCCATTCGATATGCAAATGTATTAAAGATAATCATTATAAGATTAAAAAACTGATTTATTTCATGATCACTTGATGGTTAAAATCACATTTACAGTGGTAGAGGACGACAACTTTTCGAGGTCAAGCATCTAGCTTCCTCTTCAGGTTTATTACATCATTACATACTTTACAGAATGTAAGGACGTACTGCATGATAATAACGATGCCGACTTACATGTAGGGCAGATTTAGAATTTTAATATAAACCTACCCAATTATCAATGTTTCTTTTTAATTTGACAATTTTTTTCACATTTCATTACTGGCATATCAACACCTGATATGTGTAGTAGTGAACCTGCTGTGAATATGTGATTCAACCACTATGAATATGTGATATTTCCCATCAAGTGATCATGAAATAAATCAGTGTTTTACCTTATAATGATTGTCTTTAATATATTTGCACATCGAATGGAATATTAATAGACAATCAGAGATTGAGTGACGTAAATTTTGAAAATTTATTGAAATTAAATGCTAAAAGCTGGTGCTAAATTAGGAGCAAAGCTAGTCAACTACAGTAAAAACCTTTAGATTAAATTTACAAATCACATTTTAACAAAATTATAGTTTTAAATTTGACAAGGATATTTATTGTTGAAAGAAAAGTAATTGTTCTGTCATCAATGTTTTATATTCTTAATTTACATGTGGGGTGTTGGACATCCCTGGATGTCCCAACAGACGCAGACGCGCGCGGCGCCGGACTCTTCGGAGTGGAACCTAAATCAGGGCCGGGAAAACCGTTTCTTTGTTCAGCGACGAGCGAGAAAGAAACAATGATGCCACTGGGTTACATTCGCGAGACAGAAAAACTGGGAACTATGAAGACGAGAGAATGAAGTATAATACACAACGAATGAATGATTTAAAACATCGGAATACACTTTCTGAGAAAATACTGAAAAGTTACACATGAGATACGGCCAAATGAAACACCAACATATTACTAGATCCCTATTACTAGCAATTTAATGAACTAACTGAACAAGGGCGAATAATCCACTCACGCAATTGATCAATAAAACTTTTTAAGGAAGTCTAAATGTATCAAATTGCTTTCGTTCTGAAAAAAGTTATGTGTCTTGAGAAATATTTATTGAAATACATACACGTGATAATAGGAGATGATACACAAATAAAAAAATGGATTCTATATATCACATTTTCCAAATAATTGTCAAAGGATATCTATAAAAAGGTTGCAGAATCGACAGAAATACAGTATCTGCGTAAAACCACGGCCACTTTAGGTACAAGGCCATAACATTAATTTTGTGACGTTACGCTGTACCGCCGAACATATTTCTAAACGGGATAGTACGTCCGCATGATAATATACCAGTATGAATTAATTGATAATTCAATACGAATAAAACACACATCACAAAACTCGGGTGACACTAAACGATGCTTCGCTGCACACCAAGCAATGATTGTTCCCGAGGCTCATCGGTCGCGTTGCTGTGACGTCTCTACAAAATTTTAAATGAGTGTTATGGCCTTGTGTCTAAGGTGGCCATGGTAAAAGTGACAAAACCATTGTTGACATGTGGTTGTCCAACTCGAATCCTACGACACAGACAGAAAAAGCGCAACCTGGATGGCAAACTACCTACAATTTATGACGCAACAATACCTATCTAGTACAATAACTATTCCAAAATCCTGATTTTAAAGTGACATCTACAACTCCATAAATAAATTTATTGTCAAAAAAGTAGTACAAACTGCGTATGACCACCTGGAAGACAATCAACTAATTTACTCTCCCTAAGGCAGAGACGGATTCAAAAATTTAAGCAAATATTTCTAGATAAGATAAAACGTTAGCTACGAGTTATAATACTAATATAATATCAACCTGTTTTTAATTTAACACAAAAAAATTATTTTACATGTACTCTACATTTTGCTATCTCTCAAGAATGGGTTCTTCAGATGAGAAATCCTTTGCACTACAAAATAACATTTCTCTTTCTAGTTTAATAATAATTGTGTCTCTCTCATTGTTTTTCTAAGTCCCATGTCAAGGCTTTCCAGTCCCTTGATATACAATACAATTTAAAACTCAAGTATTATTCAGAAAAAGAGGAAAAGGTCCCCGAAATTGATTTGGAGGCATTTGGCGCACACATTTATGGTTCTAGAACGTACTAATTGGTTCTTTGATTTTCATGATAACTTGTCAGTTGAATCGTATCTGCGATATCATCACAGATATTATTGACGAAACATCCTTCGACTCGAGAGTGAAAAACATATATCGCACCCAGGCTTGAGCTTTGCACGCGGATGTACGAAAATATGCAAATCAGTCAGCAAAGATGAGTACATTAAAATTAAATTATTTATTTATTTATTTATGCTGTGGCGGGGTTCAAGCTACTAGACCTACTCGCATTACCTCATGAATTAGATAAAGGAATTGAGGAGGGGAGATGTGTTAAAATTATAAAATTCACTATTAATGAAGTAATTTTAAAAAACAAGAACTAGTTTTAAGAAATATATCTATTGTCCAAGAATTTTTTCCTTCTTCTCGCGAGATTGACTGTAAAATGAAGTCAGTATTCTCGCCATTTCTTTCTCAAATTTACCTTCAACGACATCTTGGAACTGAAATCGAGACTCAATCACCACAAATGCAGATGTTAGGAGAATGAGAAAGAATGCACTATTCTTCTGTTACAGAAAGTAAATTCGAATAGTTTCCTTTCTCCTCAAGCATAAATGTGTCCTTGCATAATCTACATTCCTTTTCCGAAAAATGGCCTCAAAACGAAAATCTGTTGTATAATTGGTAAAATAGTTCCAGAGAATAAATAAATATAAGTGCCATAATAATAAGTGCGAGAGATTGTCTCAATCAGGATAAGTGAGGTTTCAACACTTTGTCAAGCAGTACAATTATTAATTGTTAGACTGACTTTAAATAATAGATTTCGATGAGAAATGTAAAACTAAATCAATTTAGTTGAAAAAAAGTAACATTCGTAAATCACAGTTAAATCAATGTTCGTTGATGAATCAATCCTCGAACGATGGAGAACGCATTATCAAACAGACGCATATGAGGCAGACGCAATGATGCAAAGGCACGGAATGGTCTTCGATCCGAAAGAGAATTTGTAAAAATATTCTGTCAAGTACTCACTAGTTTACTTATAAAACACTAAAAGTTTTTTCAATCGAAGTGGAAATAACGACTCTGATAGAATATACAACAGAACAAGAAGTGCAACTCTAGGATTGTTTGTCAGACCTAAGGTATATAAAACAATTTTTAAGAAAAGTTTTATTTTTCTGAAACCAAAAATATTTAACCAACTACCAAGAATCACAAAACCTAACAATAATCAATCAAAACATATTTTAGACAAACTAAAAAAGTGGCTTCTTTTAAATACAAATTATATTTATGTCTAATTATAAATTATAAATTATGTCTAATGTTTTAATTTGAGAAAGATAAAAAAAGAAAAGAAAAGAAAACGTCTTTCAAGTAACTTGGATATTTATGACTTGGAAAGTTTCCTTATGTTTCTTTTGATTTGACTTCATCATGTTATTTTTATCCCAATGGATGAAATGTAATTAATAAATGTTTAGAAGACAATGTTTAGATGTAACTACTATAAGGTTGTTAACTCAAGGCTGTAAACTCGCTGCACTGAGCTGCCCGAATCAAGGGAAAGTTGTGAGATGACGACTGACTGACTGACTGACTTTGTCTAATACTATGTTCTTCGAGCTGGCCTTCATTTACTGGATCCGAGGACCAGTATTATTCCAATATTCCTTTGTAAATTATGTTCTAAAATGTGCAATAAAGATTATTCTTATAAGGCAGTTAAAATCATTCTATATATTATTTCTAAAACGTAGCTTTTCGTAATTATCACTTATTTTTTCATCCTATTGATAAGCAATGATGCATCATTTCAAATGTTACTCTCTGTTCTTCTGAGGTATTCTCTTCATGTATTTCAACTCAGCATTGGTTGTGTAAAAAATTCAACTATGACAGGTTCAAAAACGCTACGCGCTTAAAACCAAATCTTTGAAACTGCTAGACACACTTCGATAAAGTCCACAAAATTTGAATGTAAATAATTTTTATATGAAATAAAGTAATTAAATAATCGAACGTATCAATATTTCATACATATTAAAGGAAATGTCAAGCAACAATTTCCAGATGATTGAATTGTCACTCCAACTTAGAGTTCAAAGAGATTTGGTAGATATTATACTGCATAACATTTTCACATAGCGTGTTTTATATTGTGAAAGTTTTTGTAAATGTTATATTCACCCATTATTATTGTGTTCCGATGGATGTTTTTCATTGTATTTACAACTCACCTAGCGTCCCAAGATGTTTCATGAATTATTTCTCTCACAAATCGTAATGTACATATTCATTTCCCTAAGGTTTTGCATTACGTGATCCACAATTTGAAAAATAAACAATAAACAAATATTCCCTAACAATGAACAGTTAACTGTAATCACCTAAACTGCACCAAACATATCCGAGGGAAAAATGCGCCTACAGTTTTCCAACAAGTATATTTTTTATATATAAGTGCATTTAAAGTACATAAGCAGTCTAATGGCTCATACGTGCACGAATTAACCTGAAAATCATTGATAGCAGTTATCCTTATTCTAATTTGTTGAATACGATATATTTTGAACTTGGTGTCAGTGCCTCTTAAAGATCGTATTTGAGTGATTTCATACGAAGTAAAAAATATGCTTGAAAAAATGTCATTCACTGCTGTTATTGTTAGAGCGCTAGCATCGGTGGCTCAGGGTCCGTTTTCTTGTGCAGACGAGTGTCCGCAGATTCCCGTCGATCCGCGTTGTGGCCCGATTGAGCAGCTGCCAATGCTCAAGGATCTCACTGCCCTCCCGTACACCGTCGCAGACTTAAACGCGCGTGCGTGCTCTCGACAATCGCCAGTCACTCGCGCTCGTTCACACGTCTTCGGTCGGTCCACGATTCCCTCTTTCGTGCAAAGTGTTCTTCGTTCTGCGCATTCAATATGGATACGGACGTGGCGCGATGTATGATTCGACATCAAAAGGACCAAGGACCGGACAAACTCACCACGTTTCTGCTCAAGATCGTTTCGAGACAGGTCGGAGTCTCGCAACAAGGTGAGCGAATGCACTTGCGATAAAATATCATACTTGCATCGCAATCGCTAGATCTTATATCTACAGGGAAACTTTCTGCAAATACTCCTTTTACTCACATCTCTCATAACCAATTCAACTTTCGCAAATTCGTTTCTGGCCTGAGATGGGAGTATAATCTTACATTCTCACTTTGTCCCGTTTCTGCTATAATTCCTTAAAATACAAATTGAATTTGAACGTTATAATACGACCGAACGTTACTTTCGAAGCTATTTACTTCAGTGTGGCCTCTTTCCCACCATCCGGTTCACCCCCGGAGGAAACCGAATGCTACAAATCTTGATTCGAATGGCCATAGGTTTGTTTCGTACGGAGACATCTCACCATCCCTCTATGATTGACTTTCACCAGTTTAGTTCTCACGATAACCATGAATCTTTAACGAAAAATAATACCAATCCCGCACATTCATTAAAGAATTAAATATAAAATCAATATCATTTAAATAATATATAAATCGCCACTATTTGCTAGTTGCTCCCGAACTGTAGAAGAGCAGATGCCGCTCGGTTAACCGTGCAGAGTTCTTACCGTACGGAATCAAAGTAACGTTGGGAAGACTTTCGCTATGTCACGGAGCAGGAAGTATGTGAAATCCCCCGAGACGATTTCCAGACAGATGAAACCAGACGTAAAAATGGCCAAACTCATGAGTACATCAGTTAAATATCATAATAGCTTCTGTTTGAGTCGCCCTGCTTTACAATGGTGGCAGACGTAGTTTTTAGAATTTGTCGTTGTCTTAGGTCAGTACTTTCCCTAACAAAGTGTCGAAACAAATATATCTGGGAAAACAAATCCAATAAAAGAAAATATTCGTAAAATGTTCAAGTTAACCAATCTTTGACCATCGTTAGATTCTCTCACGACCTTCTCAATAATCTGCTGCCGACTTCCGTATATCACATTTAGATTTTGGTAGAACCCCGACAACCAAGAGACTAGAAAACGTTCTCATGAGCCAGTCACATTTTTTTCTCTTATTGGTTGCGACTTCGCTTACTTGAGCTCACGAAACGCCATTCTTCACATTACGAAGTTGCTCCGATCTATAAGCAATTTTAATTCAAGGCGGATTTTGTTCTGACATTCCTTTTTTGGACATATTCCATTGAGTTTTAGGTAAATCGTTTATTCATCTTACTCTCGCGTTCTCAAGTAAACTCGATGTCACTAATAGAGAAGAATTATTGGGTGAACAGAACGTTTTCCTGTCTTGATGAGAACTGAAGTATAATTGAGTGTACTACTACAGTCCAATATCATACAGTCGCAACACATCCAACAAATTCCCTGTGCTGACCTCCCGGTTGGGTACAGTAGCGCCTCTATCCGCCGGCGAGTATCACTAACACCTCATGCAGTGATACTCGCTCGGCACTGCGCCGTCTTATANTAGTTAGAACTAACATGATCCCTCTTCTAAGGATCCTATACAAACTTTACCCTATAGGAACCATAAACTATCCCTTGACCAACGCTACACGAAACGAACTCCCGCGACCTATTTCGTCTTTCGTCCAGATCCCAAAGGAGTGCGCCAAAACACATCTTAAGCTTGTTGACTCGGATTTCAAGACAAGATGACTCGAATGACAAGATTTTTTTGAGAAAAATGCGGAGGTTGTCTTCATAAAAATTAGTTGATTAAGCTTGACGTGTTTCTGTATCTTATCTTGCAAAGCGTCCGTAGAGCCATGAGTGACAAATGTGTCAACGAAAACCCGAGCGCAAGTAACTTTAAAACTTTCTAATGATTGCATTGATGTGACTTAAATCTTGATTAATTAATTGCTGCTTACTTTTAATTTTAATATTGATTATGCAGGTCATGAGATATTAGTAGTAGTTTCGATCACACATCGTTACGGTCACCAGTCATAAAAATTCCAAAATGCATCAACTGAACCAAATTCGAATTTCAAGTTTTGTTTACACTCATGAATAGGTAGCGTATGAACAACATAACAGAAATACTTTATAAGTGTATTTATGACAAAGGACGCCATTTTTTGTATTCGATAATCGTCTTGTCTGGAACGATTTCTTTGGGAACAAAAGAGATCTCCGAAATGTATTTTATTTAACATTTAAGAGGAAAATAATTCTGCCAACAACTTTAAAATTTAATCACGTATTTGTTTCATCCACAAACGTAGTTGAACCTGATCTTATTCCATTATACTATTCCTCTTTGTTTTCGAGTAAAGTTCCTTTTACTGTACAGATTTATGCGATTAGGAGCTGTCATAGCCCAATCAACCTCGGTAGAGCTAAAATTTTTAGTTCAAATAGGATTTTTGGAATCTTTTGATATTTCATTTGAAGTTATGATTTAAAGGTGTACGCACATGTAACTATCTGGACTGATAAAACCGTAACCATGATTACGATAAAACTGGATGGTGTGAAGGGACATTTTAAACATAACTTTTCAATTATCCCTCTTAGATTTTCACTACTCAAACGTGGGGATAAAGATCGTTATCTCTTGAAAGAACCAACAGTTATCTCTTGAAAGAACTGCACGTCAGGTTCGCGTTTTCGCAGTACAATGATAGCAATTTACGTAGTGATTAATAAAGTTCAATTTTAGTGAACCTAATAGACCTTGAACATAACAGGAGAATTACTGCTGGTAATTATACAAGTCTACAATCTTACGCATCTAGTAACGTCATAAATTCACAAATCATTCTGGAATATAACAAAATGACACGTTTCATTTTGGAACAATAAATGGATAACAGTATATATTTATTAAATAATTTATTTTATAAATATTGAATCTGCCACAGTCCTGGGGTCCTTGATCGGAATTGATGGGATAGTCCTTTGCTTGCTTCCGGAGACTAACTTAGTTCACTATCCCTCACGTTGCCATACGCTGTTTACCACTTCTTTGACAAAGTTTATTTATTTAATTGACATACGTATCAGTTTATTTATTCACTTGATGTACATTTTAATGTAAATAGTTATTCGTCGTACGCCCTCAATTAAAATAAATTTGTTTTTCGAAAGTCTCTTCACGTCTTACATTTTTCCTCCTTACGAGAATATGAAACGGTAGGAGATTTGAATGACCGATTTAAAAATAATGAAGAATAATTTCATATTCGGTATTCAAAACAGCGGTGGTTAAGCAATGTGTAAGACTAATTCTACACCTAAAATCCGCGTTTTGTTTCATACGAGCGATTTCATATGAATTAGACATATTACCTTGTTTAGTCAAGGTTCCAATGGCTCTGTAGCAGTTTTTCTATAAAATTACGTGTTCTTATTAATTAATATGAACAGCCGAAACGTTAACCTTTCAATTCTCGATGCAAATGTTCTCTAGATAGCATATACGTGGGCAGAATGCTCCAATTACTTTGGGCAAGGTCGGTTCCCAAGAAGATTGACTAGTCGGGTACAGACACCACTAACAGCTGCGACGAACTTCCTTTAAGTTTATTTTCCTTTTTGAACCCCGCTTCAAAGTCTGTATAGGATTTTACAACTTTTTTCTATTCCTTAAGACATAGGGAATAAGATAAGTTCGAGTACATGCTGTTCCTCTAGACAGGTTTCGAATTAAAGGGAGGGAATCCGTAGCTTTCTTTTCCACTTTTTCCCCATCTACATCTTATTTAAATTTACGTCACTCACACCTGATTGTCTATATAATCTATTAATATTCCATTCGATATGCAAATATGTCTTACAATTATTGTCTTTAATATATTTGCACATCGAATGGAATATTAATAATCTACATCTTATGTTTATTCCCAACCAGGGAAAAATAATTCCACCCCTCACTTGTCAATATTAAACAATAATTTCATATAATGAGCCAACAATGTTTCATGAAATACAAGTACATTAGTACAATGAAGCACATTTACATATTATCAGAATTCCATAGAAAATTAGAAAAAAATTTGAGACCCTTTTAAATTCCTTCCCCCCCCCCACCTTTAAGAATATAATGAAATTTTCTTGACAATTTTATGAACTACTGCATTGAATATGAAAAGACAAGCTTCAAAAGTTCCACCATCTTCTTTCATTCGAACACTGCCTCTAGTTCGTGAAATATACAAATGTTTGGCGTTGAGGACGTGTCTGGCCCTTGAGGCAGTGTTTGTACACACACGATACGAACCGATTGATCAAGGCTCGGTAGGTCGAGCATGTTGGTGGATCGCTGCCAGCATGCGAAGCATCCTTACGCCATTGTCTCGTGGGCCGTTCACCCTCACAAGTGCCCTACTGACACATTCGCCTCGGGGCAGTCGCAGACAGCGACTGATGCAGCGACGTCAGCGAAGACTGACGATCACGCGACTGTCGAGAAGGGAGAAACTTTTGAATCTCGCCTTTTCCTACTTCAATACAGTACACTTTTTATTGGGGCTCGCCAACATCTATGTCATTAGAAACAAGCAAGAAAATGTCCTATTCGGGAGGCGTTTTCGAAGACCCCATAGTTTATGTAACTTTCTATTTAATTCTACACTCCATACATTGACCTATTATAAACTTCTCATATGTTTTAATATATTTTTCTTATAATAAAGATTTCTAAACTACCTTCTTATAATGATGTACATACATACCACTAAAGACATTTTAAATGGATTCAATATGGCGCATTTTTACATAGTACCCGGAATTAATCCGAACAATCTCGAGAGATTTTTCCCAGGTTGGGAATAAACATGAAATGTAGAAGTGGGGAAAACGAAAGGAGAAAATTATCTGCTCCCCCCCCCCGGTTCAACTTGAGCAGTGTTTCCAACATAAGCAAGTTTGCAGGAAACAGAAAAACAGTGTATTGAATCATTTGAATTTGTAGGAAATATACCATTTAGAAATGTAATATTTTGGTTCTAACCATCAATCAAGGAAAAAAAGCACTAAGTTACCAACTCAAATATAATGAATTAAGGAAATATTATGAGCGCAATTCCCTCGTCTTATATCACAACCACAAATAAGGTGATTTTCGATATTTATACAATAGAATGAGTGGAAAAAATAAACTAAAAAAAATAACTCCATTTTAACAAACTATTTTATCTTATCACTCATCTTATGATGTTCGGACACGGCCAGCTCATAAAACAACTCTAATCGCTAACGATAGATATATTGCTTTTATATCAATATTTTATAGTTTTAGATTGATATCAATTTATGTATTCACTTTTGTGAGTTAAGATTCTTAACGGCTTTTTAAAACAAATACAATGTTATTTAATTTTCTTCTACGATATTTCAAAGAGATTAGCATATGAATTACAAAAATCCATGACAATAATTTAGAAATATTTCCGACGTAGTCTTCATGGATTTTTTGTCAGCGATCCGTAAAGCCCCGTTAAAGAAAAATCCATGAAGACTATATTGGATATATTTCTAAATTATTGTCTCATTGACTCTTCTATTTAAGTGCATTAAGAGCATTGCTCTTACGGTTGCGTTCTTCATTGTGGTCTCAATAAAAGTTAATATTTTCTTTTTCTATCACAAGAAATACAAACCCTCTGTACTGCATTCGACATCTCGCCACCGATTTTTGTAAGGATTGAGTCTGCACTGCAGAATGCTGAGCTGAATGGTTGCGTCATAATTTTTTAAAGACCTAAGTATGACACAAAACTTACGATGACAAAATAAATTGGTTTTCATAGACAAATACGTGAATAATTTTCATGGTTCTCGTTATTTTGGACTCAACCCAAGTGGAACGAGAAAATATAATAGTAATTTTACTCAATCACATCTTCTTCAAATACTTACTGCTATTTACAAATTAAAAAAATAACATAAATGTCATTAATTTTGAAGACGCATCGAGAAAAAAGTGTCCAGCAGTTGGTCTTAAGATACGAGGTTAATGGTTTCCTTGGGTATCATTTTTCACCTTAGAATAAATACCTCGCCAAGAAAAGAGCTGTCAGAAAAGAAAGTAAAGAGAAGAAATTCGCAAAAGCATCGCGGACGTGTTCCAGTTGGAAAAGGACCAAAGGCAAAAATTATATAGCATCCCTTGTCGGCTGAGTTTTTCTTAGAACCTCCAACCTCAAACATTGTTACCAACTGTTGAATGAACCTATGCGAACTTTGTTTTGACGTATCTCGGATTTCGTTAAATTACCACCTCGGTGAGGTTAATTATAAAATTTTATATGGCGCTTTTCTAAATAACATTTTTAACTGTGCTAATAAACATTGTGACGTATAAATCTAAAATGACAGGAAAATGACATAACTCTAAGAGTTTTAGAAAAGATAAATCTGACTCAATAGCGTAAACCATAATATTTATTTTAGCAACGTATGGAAAATTATTATTTATGAGTTTTGGCTCATTCGATATTGTTGTTGCCTGATGATTATTGTACATTGTTAAGAATGTAATATACAATTGACAATAAATAGAGTCTGTGATAAATAAGGTCGTATAATTTATTTAATCCGTAACTACAAATCATACCGGTGAATAATTTCCATTTTGCGTCCTTATGATCATATGGATCCTTCGCTAAATCTTCGACTATGAACTCTCATGTTCATTAGTGGGTTACTAAATAGTAACTTTTTACAGACTTTTAGTAAAAGATAAGTATTTTTTTTAAGTAAATAAATTGTCAAAAAAGCAGTTACAAACTGAATATGACCACGTGGAGCACAATATCCTGTTTACCGATTTACCGACAAAATAGAAAGTTCTTTTACGACTACTTTCACATTTATTCATTTCGTAGGTAAGTAAGTAATCACTGCATTCAGATTGATAACGAGTAAATATTTTTGTAAATTAATGAAGATTTGATAATACTACTTTTATAATGAATTGAAAATAAAATTTGTTAATATTCTGTGGATGTAATAGATGGCAACTAACTATTTTTGTGCTTATTTGGGGGAGGGGCACATGTGATGAATTTGCCTTGAGGCGCCGATATATAAAATCCATCTCTGTCTTTGAGCCTTTGATGGGATGATCCCTTACTTGCTTCCGAAGAGTAAATTAGGCAATTGTTCTCCATGTGGCCGTACGAAGTTTATAACATTTTTTGACAACAAATTACACATGTTTTAAATCCATACGTTAGTATGGACATAATAAATAACACATTTTCTGTCAAAAAAGCAGTTACAAAATGCGTATGACTACGTGGAGGACAATAAAGATAATTTTCATAAGTACAAATTTAGTGTGATCTTTTTTATTACATCTACAATTTTAACCGTAATTAAATACATAGATGTTTGTGTATTTTTTAGTCCTAAGATGCTGTGTATCTAGAAATTGAAATGACGACACTGGTCCATTTTCATATCGCGGATAGATTAAGGAGTTATTAGCAGTATCACATATGCCCAGTAAAACTCGCACTTTTTTTACGTAGACAAAACGAGATATTTTATTCATGTATCCTGTTTCTATAATAATAATTTACAACAATTGTGATTTCACGAGTCTATATTAAGCCGTTAATCCCAAATAAGGATTCTACGAACAGACTGTTTTCTTGAAAGTTTGGTTTCGAATTGAAATATTTCTTCGATCAGAATTTATTCATAAATCACAACTGAGCTCTTAAAATTCCTTAAATAAACATTGAATCCACCAGATTGAATTTCGGGATCTTCCTATATTTCATCGGAAACTATTTTTACCAGAAACTTTAAATCATTTTTAGATATTTATTCGTATTCTGGAGTAACAATGAAATACAATTTGATAATGTCCTGGTAAAGCAATTTAATTCTGAATTACGAGTACATAAGTAATTAATACTTTTAATTCTATTCAATAATGCTAAGTCCTAATTCCAAAAATAATCTGGCAACTTTTTCCTTTAAACAACTGAAGGAAATTTTTCTTGGCGTCCTGCAACTCTGCTGTCTACGCAACTCACATTAGTCATGGTGACTGCTCGAGGTCCAGTTGGCAAAGCAATCATTTGGACGGGTCATCTAACGTCACCATGAATTGCGTTTGGAACAAAGAAATTTCACGGCAATTTTGTAAACAACAAATATATTTGTCGTCGCAAATTGCTTTCAAACATTAACGAACACAACTCGCTAAACTCTCAGTGGGAAGACTGTATAGAGTGTATTTAATCTAACTCTATGAATTAATGTTATTTTGTAAAGAAAATTTAATATTAATCCTTCGAACATGTTTTTTTCTATCCTCATAGTACATTATCATAGTATTATATATTTAACAGACAAAACTAAACACGAAAACTTTGCTGACACATGACTAATTGCTGCCTTTTTCAAAACCAGTGCCTTCGTCGAAATGACCCCGTTCACTTTAAAATTTCGAAATAAAACCATTAATAGAGTTTATGCAGAAACAAACTTCAAACAAAATGATAGTATTTACTGATCTCCATAAGTATCTGAATGAGGCTTACCTCGCTCACGACCAATCACAAAGCGTGACCGGGTCCTCGAAGACACTGAAGAAATTTGCTCAATTTAGTCATTTGACTGCAGCTGACCAAATGCAATTCAAAAGTTTCTCCAATATGGCAGCACACTTTCCAGGGACAATGCGCGATCCAGTTACTTATATAGATCAGTAAAAGACACATTTTCGTTTGAAGTTTATTATTACTTAAAGTTTAGTGCTTGTGTATTTTAATAAATTAACGTGAAATGGTGAAATAACACAACAAAAATAACCATTGTGAAATGTTGATGATCTGAGAAAATGTTAGCCATTGACAAATTAAACTTTTAATTTTAATAAATGATGCAGCTCATGATTTTTTTCGCAGTGTCCTTTATGTATCTTGGCTTTGCGCTTTCCTCAGCTACCACCTGGAGAAGATTCAACCTGAAGATACCTGCAGATGACAGGCGAAACGTAGTTTCAACAAGCCACATAACGCGGCGAAACCCGGAAAGCGCAAAGCCAAGATTAATAAATGTCTGTCTCGAATAATCCTTGTTGATACTCCATTTGAATATTTTAGGTTAGCCCTATAATTACGTTGTATATTGATATTAGGAAATTATTCTGAATTATGTAATATTTTAATGATGATTTTGTACACAAAATGTATACGTTCTCTGTAATAGAGATATTTCTACATTCAAACTTCAAACATTGTGTGTTTTATTGTGATTTGAGTTGTAACTTAATTGGTGAGATAAAATAATTGAAAAGGACACATTAAGCACTCATTAAGAAAAATAATTATTGCTTAAAAATATTTTTATTATATATTTCCTTATTACATATGTTTTATGATGTTCAAAAGTCACGGTAATTAAAATGTCGAATTATGGCAAAAGAAAAGACAAGAAGTGGGGATATGCTTTTAAATTAAAACTTCCTCTTTCTAGTTCAATAATGCAATAATCCCTTCGATGCTTAGGATCGTTTCACACTAGGCGTCCGGTCTCCGGGACTCGCCGCTGAGTCGTTTCTCACTTCGAGACAGTTTTCGGAGACATGAAGATGATATTGTCATTATTTCGATATCACTGCATTGCACAGGGAATTTGAATTGGTGCATCGACACGCCAGGGGCATGGGGAACCAATTACAGCACCCGATCTGGAGGAAAGGAAACGCTATATCGCTCAGCGAATTTGCGCTATACAGATGAATGGTTCTATTCTTAAGTCTGTACAGCATCTTACAATCAATACTTGCAATTGCTGACATACATTATGTAATACAAGAGGGAGAAGCTCATTGATACCTCCAATTAAATTTGAGGGGTTCAATCACTGGGTCCTCAGGGAATCTTTGAAGGAATTTGTAGAGAGGTAATCTGTTCTGAATTCTGAGCAAAGTAAGTGAATCATTTCCCGAATCAAAATGATATGTTGTGAGCACTTGATGAAGGTTGAAGAAAAAGTAGTAAGATAATTTGGCTGTTTGACTGGATAAAAGAGCTATTTGTAGTTGTCTGTGAATTTGTTTGTCATAAACCATGAAGCATTTCACGTCGCTCTTCTGGGCGACTCGACAGACCGGTCGGGCAAACAGTAGATTCGAGTTTATGTGTGAAAGTGTTTATGGAGACTCCACTTAATACCATGTTAAACTGAAAAGAGCGACGTGTACCCGAGCTAAGTGCCTTGTGTGAAACCGCACTTGGGTAATTCTTTAGTGACCCTTAAGTAAATGAAGGCATCTTGCTTTTCTGCACTTAGCTGTTCCAATGTGCTCTCCTTAATGGTGAGGCCACGCGTCACTGCATGATGAAGGTAATGAGTGAATTAAGGAAAACACCCTCTGTTTACAGGTTTGAAGCGAGTCGCTTGGCCACCACCACCTGACACCGAGAGCGCGTTCATTGACGAGCAGCAGCCCGTATTCACAAAGGTATAGCTTCTTGTATCTTTCCTCTGTACTTTTCTTTCTTTCTTATTTTTTCTTTTTTTTTTTCAACCATAGCCGGTCTGGACGCAGGGTATTGTCGGCAAATGCCGTAGTTGTTGAGCCGAAAATAACGTACTTAATTACCTAAATGTAAATTCATTTGATATACAATGTACTACCTATAAAAAGTGAATTTGAAATTAGCTCCACGAATTTACATTACAGAATTCGTGAATTATTAAAAAAAATATATTATCCTCTCCAACGTGGGTATTTTTCGTGCTAACTATTCGGATAATATAAGTACTTCAACATTTTAAAATAAAATCATAAATAATTAAGTAAATCGCGTCAAAACAATGTAGATAAATGTACAGTTCTAGAGGATTCTAAGTATTGCAGGGTTCCTGATAATGAGTAGATAAAAATCACGCGCTCAAAAAATTATTTAAAGGTAGACCAACCCAATTTAATTTTTTAGCCATGATAACGAACTACATTAAGATAATGGCGGCACCGGAGGAGGGGGGTAGGAGTATACCTCCCTCAGTACTAAAATTCAAATAAATTAAAAAAAAGACATGAATGTCATTTAATTTTTTCGGCCGTTAATCATAAAACGCACACATCAACAAATTAACGTGTGTGTTGAAATATATTTTCTTAATTTGTAATGACAATTGAAAATAAAACATGCGTGGCAATATCGCTACTACTCCAACATTTTTGCCAATTTACCGTTTGCAGTCCGCGTCGATGGAGAGCACTGATAGTTACACAAACTTTCTTTGGGCACTGAGTCACGTTTCATCCCACAGGTTGCAGATGTACGATGTATGACTAAATGTATTTACCAACAATTTTTCTTATTAAATAGTTTATTTAAAGCCCATGTTCTTGTTTAACACAAATAAAAGAACTGGAATATTTGTTTTCCTCTTACCCTTATTTATGAACCTCATTTTATTTCAACAAAGTTCTCAAACTGAAGCACGATATCAAATGCCATAAGAGAATTTCTTCCGTCTCTCTTTACCGTTCATGGTGTAGTACTAATACAGGTTAAGTACTTATTTACGTCTAAAATTGTATTTCATTTATTCAACATACCGATCTTTTTATCGTCATGTGATAACCAAGTTGTGAATATCAATTGTACCTCATGAAGACTCGAATAAGAGTCAAAAGTCGTACAAAATATTTAAAGAAGTGAGTAATAATCTAAAAACAAAATCGTTAAGTAGAATAAATAAGTAAGCAAGTGTTCTGAGCCCCTTCGATAGCTCAAAGCTAGCGCGCCGGCCACGCTAACGCCACGGAGATAACCCGGGTTGATTCTCGGGCCAGAAAAATTAGTAGCTTTTCACTTTTATGTCTCAGTTCATGATTGAAAAGTTTGTCCTCTGCGGCTTATCACAGCAGTTGTGATGCCGTTTACGACAATCTAGATTCCATCTAGACGTTTCACGTTGTGTGTAGTGAGTAAACTCGTGTAGAATTGGTTCTTACTGGCACTCGTCAGCGTGGTCCTTAGTTGGCCGAAACGAGAAACCCATACGTACTACAAGTGTTGTGTAGCCACTGTAATGTTGTATGAGTTGTCTCATGTGCTTGTTTCAGGGTTCGGGCACATTAGGCTTCGCAGCCTCCGTCATTCGCTCTCCGCCCCCGCCGCCGCCCGCCGCCGCCGTAGTCTTCGCACCACCGGCCCCCGCACCGGTTCCTACTTCCCGCTGGGCGCCCGCCCCGACCCCTCAGCCAGTGCAGCTACAAGCTCAGGTATATCAATGGACGAGGTCAGGGACACTTGGAATTTTAAAAAAAGAAGAATAGGTTCCCATCCCATCGTATCATTCGCAAAGGTTCACAGTTTAGAACACACCCCGAACTGTGGTGGTCCCTCCACTGAGCACAGCGCTCTGCGCCTGCGCGGGTAAGCTCTTACCTACTTGGATCCAAAATTTGGAAATGATACATTTCTTATTTAACATTTTACCATTATAATGTAAGATTTGTATTCTAAATTAAGCTACGAATAAAATAATTTCAAATACAATATAATTACGATAAAGTTACTAAGGATTGGATTAACCGTAAACGGAAGAAAGAATGTGACTTAAACCCTTAATTTTGTCGTGATTATACAGTTTAGATTTTCTTTATAATAGTTTGTAGATTACAAAATTAATTGAAAAAAAAGTAGTATATGCAAACTGATAATGCTAATTAAATAGATGAGACTAATTATTTGCTATCTAGTTAATAAACTTTTTTTTCTAAGAGAAAACAATTACAAAATCTAGAAAAATATATAGTGCTTACCAAAACCATGATATGTTGTACAGTGCGTTTTTCCTGTGGTGATGTGCCGTAAGAGTACGCGATAGATCAGTGACAAGATCCTCATGCGTGAGATCCCTCCCTTCTCCCCTCCCTCTGCTGTTTGCGGAGAACTACATGCATCATTTCACCATAGAAAAATCGTACTGAACATGAATTACACCTGGTCGGACAGGGTTACGCATTTGTCTGCATGGATTCAGTTTGGATTTCTTTCGTAGCAGTCACCTTTACCGGGTGCAGGTGCGCCTGGTCAACCGATTCTACCTCCGCAACTGCCGGAGCCCTACCAACCGTACCAGCCTCCGGCGCCCATATTCGAACCTCCACCAGCGACAGTTGTTCTGCGTCCGCAGCCACCAATCAGCCAGGAACCCCCTCCAGTGAGTTTACAAATGAATGCTCGTATGGTACCTATATGGACATCCGATGTTAAAAGAACTCTCAACTTAACCTTTAGTTCAGTAAAGACATGGAATAGTTAAATTTGAATGATATTTTAGTATAACTGTGAAAATCGTTCTTCTCACTATAGTTAAACTACAGAAAGCAGACTCATTTTTATCAAAATTTAATGAAGCTTTTTTCGTTTAAATATAAGAATCGATAATGTACGAAAAAAAAAAATCACCCGTAAGTGGTGTACATGAATTCATCTAAAAATAGATTATTTCGTACACACATTTTTTTTTCTGAGTGTCACGTCAGATTAAAAAATGTTGCTCTATGGTCTGTGATTTGCTATGTAAACACGTCAACGCTCGAAAATTTTTATCCGATCTCTCCTCTTGGTTTCAGGTCAATCGTCTCATTGTAAACACCGACAAAAAATGCCCTTCTTTTTACAAAAGTATATCTAAATACTTTCCACTGGTGTCACTTTCTATAACACAAAAAAAGGGCTCTAATGACCTTTGCTGTTGACGAGCCCTAAAGCCCCACAAAAAAAAAAATAACACAAATAAAAACTGCTAAGGAAACAAAATTCTTTAAAGGTTTTAAAATTATTTAAAACATCCTCAAATTAAATCGATAAATAATTTAAATTCAAATACAAGCGTATTGTGCAATGCATCTAGTCAACATTGTAACACGCCTCCCACTGCCGATATTTAGCAAATAATTATTCCCATGAACGGTATGGCATTATGTTTCGGGGACATTCCGCTCAGAGCATCCAAACTCGCAGAATACAAAAGAGAATAGTTCGAATAATAGGAAAGACTCACCACCGAAAAAGGTCCATATCATTGACAAATAGTTCTGCGTTCCCTTTCCAAAAGATCTTAAGATATCGCTGGATTGAATCTTTTCAAATCCGCTGTTAAAAAATTCCTAACGCATCATTTCTTCTGTTGTGTCCAATAATTTTTTGACTTTAATAAATTAATTTGTGAGTTTCTATTTTCCCATTAAATATTTCTTAAATTTTAGCTAGTATTAAGTGATGTCAATTTCTTTGTATGCTTTATCGCGCCATTGTTATAGCACTTTTAATAATAATCGTTGAAAATACAAAATTATAAAACTGGTCATTATCACAACATCTGTTTAAAGGGTATAGTGGCTCAATGACTTACATCTTCACCAAGAGGAACTCAGTGTAACAAATACTAACATCAATCAGTAACGATGAATATTGAATTATTTGTGAAAGACTAGCGGTCCACAGAAAATAGCTCTGAGGGCCAGGTGTTGTATAGATCTGGGTTAGAAACGATGCAGGTATTAGTAAACATCTTCAAATTGTTGGCAACTAAAGTAATTCCTAAAAATAATTTTTAAGTTTTATATAATTATTAGTTCGTAACTTGCGGATCCTTATTTCCTATTAATCTACCTGTATATCCAGTCCTTGGCTGCGCCATTCGTACACTTACGCATTTTAGATAAAATTTTGAAATATTAATATTTTTAAAGAATGATTATTTCCAACAGATCTACAGTGAAGCAATCCCCACGAACTGTAATTTTATATAAAGAAACCCCTAACCTTCACTATTTCAATCGCTCTCGCTGTCATTTAAAAACAATTGAGAATCCCCGAAATAAAGTTTTTAAAAATGAAGTCAAAATACACATTATTTTATATTCTCGTTTTTTAAGGGCGCAATTTTAAAAACATGGAAAAAACGCTTGACAATACGAGGAGTCTGTTAGGAGATTCTTAGCAAACATTTCGTACTTATAAGTTTCATTTCATGAAGTGATAGAATATTCTATTTCTTAGTCCGAGTATATAATGTGAGTATTCCATTTATATTTTGTATCACGTTTGGTCCCTGCTTATAGTTTACACTTTACTGCTCGTAACTGAAATGTTTAATACAAATGATGGTGAAAACATTCTAAAACTTGTTACCGCCCCTCGACAGTTTTTCATTAGCTCTTGTAAGCAAAGGAACAGTAGGATCTACTTTTAACTATAATCTTCGGTTCGACAGCAATTATATAGATTGATATTCCGTTTCATAACTCCTGGTACAAGTGTGCGGCAAAGAATTATTTTTAACTAAGCAAAATGGGGGCACCATTTTACCGAAAACAACGCTACTTCACTATTAATCAATGGCCATTCTGTGGTTGATCCTTTTAAGCAGTGTAATTTATTAAAAATACATGTGTGCATTGGCATTCCTACACTTAATGGGACCAAGGGGAAAGTCTTATTCGGTCCCCTCATTCAAAGCCACATCCAAACGTATTTGCATGCCGAGTGTAAGATTACATAGAAAATTGTGAACTGCAATCTGATTTGTTTTAATAAGCTCTGCTATTATTTATTTTACTGTTGTATTTTAACTAGAGTATATTTTAGTTTTAATTAATGTTTTAATATTATTTTGGGTGACCCATCTGGATGCCCGGGGTAAACTACCCTCGCCTAGGTACGTTGCTGTGTATACGCATGTACTTAGCCAAGGGTGGACAGGGATGGGCACTCCCCTCCCCCTTGAATACTCGAACCAAAGTGAAATAAAAAATGTCATTCTTATTTTCCTAGTTTAAATTACATATCTGATCAATAAATTTATGTGCTATCGAACATGAATTTTATGAATTCTTAATATACTCGTATTACTGAAAATAATGTTTAAGTTGAAATCGCCGCTACTTCAGCATTTTGTCCGATTGAAGTATGCAATACACGCATGACAAATATCTGACTAACTTCACTAGCTCTTTAATAGGGTCTTCTGTCAAGTTAAAGCGCAGTTCTTGCAGAGATGAGATGTATCTACTTTAGCGTGTGCAAGTAAAGATAGTAATTCAGAGTAATTTCTTTATTGTTCTGGATGATTTTTCAGATAAAGGTACAATCAAAAAATTTAAAACACTTGAAATTGGAATTTAAAACACTTATCCTTTATAAGAAACGTGGAATTTACTTCCTTTTCATTAAGGTAGTTCTAGCGAAAGATCGAGACTTGACCCATTTCCCTAAACCTGGCTACGCCTCTGTGTATGTACCCATTTCATAATGCAACTAATGCAGTCTAACATTCGTACCTGACGCTTGGTTGCAGGTCATTGCTTCACAGCCAGCTGCAGTGCGCGGTTCCGCCGGCGCCATGCGCGGAGACGAGAAATGGCCTCCAGTGGAATACAAGGCACGCGCCGTTGAGGAGAACGAAGCGCGAGTGGCTCTCGCGCGCGGTCCCGCTGTGCGACCACGTAAAGTGCGCCGCGATTACACCAAATTCTTCTCCCAGAATGCCCTCACGCCCAATTACCCTTCATACCGCGCGCCACCGGGCACGCAACACTATGTCGAGGAAGGAACCTCCAACTTCTAAGAGACAGCAGAGGATCGGGTCACGAGCCTTCGAACCGCCAACTCAAGTGTGACAAATTCCCGAAAACAAAGATAAGCCACTAGGGAGCTAGCCTACTGAATGGCAGCAATCTAGTATGTACTATTCGTCATACTTTTTCCATCTGAGTGAACTGATTTTGGAATTTGACACACGTGGGGCAAATGTTGAGGAAGGACTAAACGCTTCAGCATTCGATATTTCCACACGTAAATTGAAAGAAAAATATCTCTAACAATTCCAGAATAAATCACCTTCTCATCTAAGATGGGTGGTATGATTCTGCTTTTATTTTCTTCAACATAATTCGGCGCGTACCCCTTCCGTATTCCAGACCAAATTATTCTAGATCCGTCAGCAAACACGTCATCTCGGGTTGGTTTTACTTCGCCGAAATCATTACAAAACCTTAGTGTCACCGCTTATACAGTTCACACGCGCCATTCTAAATTCTAAGTTTTATCAACACAGGACGGTGGGCAATGTTGCCGTTATCGTTTGTCATCGACACCACTGTCCACATGCCTGCAACCCGTAACACTTCCACTGTCCATCTGCTTGGCAAGGACAACATTATTGAAATGCGGCATTGACGGAATCGACATTCATATATTGCTCTAATCATTTAATCTCTCGTCTGATTGAAAACTGAACTATTCCTACTCATTCGAAAACTAAATTCTGTGGTAGCTGATTACTTTGATAACTTCGCTGCTTAACAATCCTCCTTTACTTACAAAACGAGAAGAACGTATTTTTTAATTCTACTCGTTACAAATCGATGAAAGAACTGATTTTTTGCTGTCGTTTTTTACTGAAACGAACAAGCCGATTTCCGGCTTTTTTTAATGTATATATTTTTACATAACTAGTCAAGTACTGACATGAAAATGTTTTTGTGATGTTCCTTCTGAGGCTCATATATCACACCACGCAAGTGTTCAAATGTATTTCCTGAAGTAACATCTCCACACCACTAACGCTTCGACCTTTTTTATATACGAAACATCGATAAACGACTTAATTATTTCTACTTATAAACAAAATGGTTTTAGACTGTAGCTTTGAAACAAATCCCTATAAATCTACAAGCTTAATGTTTTTCAACACTGAATGTGATAATATGTATATTTTAACTATATTTATGTAAGTTTGCTAAATTAAATAAACTTTCTGAAATCTCACTTTACTAGTTCTTCAAAAAACCATTGATCACTATGAAAAAAAAAACAGATTAAAATACTAAAGAAAGAAATATGCCCCATTACCATAAACAACTGTCCTGTAAACAAAATACAGAAATTATTTAGTCCCCACACAATCAAGCAAAAAGACCATAAGTTTAATTTCATAAGCACTAAGATGACATATTATTTAAGGTTTGACTTGATATTAAAATAACACTTTTCTTTCTCCAAATAAAACATCAAATATTTCATCATAAATCATATTTCATCATTTACAAATAATACATTCTGTAACTAATATAATGCTTACTGCCAAGTTAACATATTTGACAAGCTGTCAACTTAATGCCCTTAGTTTACATATAGTCAGAAAGATAGGAGTGCTCTTAATACTTTTTTATACAGCAATGAAAATATTCATTTCTCTTCATAGAAAAACATTTTATTTTTACAAAATATTGTTAATACAGCATATATTAACAATGTGAAATAAACAATTTAACAAGTTTACTAAAATGGAGTCAAATAACTTCCAAGTTACCAATAATTTTTGGCAAGAAGATTGGTCTCAAATCCAAAGTAAATTTCTGACTATGAAGTTGTTTGCATTAGCTGTTACATATTTAATTGCATCTCTTTATTAGGCTAAATTAACAATCAATTTTCAAAAATACATTTTTTACAAGTGAATAAGAAGCTATTGAATGTTGGGATATTATGAATTTCAATTACTTTTTGTAATAATAAGATGCACACATTGCTTATTGTCATTTAAGATAACATTTCATAAAACATCAATAATAAATCATTGAAATATCAAGCAAACAAACATCATTTAAGTCTTTAACACACATTTGCATACCCTTCGGAATTATCTTAAAAGACCATAAGTACAATAAAAGGAATCAAAACTTTGGTTCAAGTATGCATACACATTGCATCATTAAACAAAATATACCAGTATTATAATTATTATCATTACAAAACAATTAACCCTTGTCATTCCAAACACATATCATTAGAACTTACAAGTAATAACAGCAACACTAGATAGTAAACAAGTCAACAAAACAGGTATCACACTGCGAGTGTATCAAAAATCACAATTCATTCCATCAAACCAATACACATCATCAAATGATAAATACTAGGTCAACGGAACAAAAAAATAGAGTATATGAAATCTCCACAATATCAATAATTAGAATATTTAAGTTCTCTCACTCCCACACAGAGCACAGCACCAGCAGCTGGGCAAAGAATAAATAACTAATGCAAACACTATGATGTACTATAAATTGCATTCCCCCTTGTAAAAAACGTCAACATTAGTTACGGCCATATAAATAGAGAACAAGTAGAAGACATTGCTCAACTTTTATGAATCAAAGTAATTACAGAAATGTAAGCTATACAGATTTACACAATGTACTATTTACATGTCTACAACATAAAATTGAAACACAAGATTTCAATCAATAAGGCAATTGTTGGCAGTGATTTCTAAAACTACAAGCCAAGATAAGAATATAAATGAGATTGCTGAGCCATCTCAACAAATCAATTACCAAGTTTAAGCAACAAAATAAACAAGAATTATTTGACAAAACCTGAATGAACAATAACAATCTAACAAAATAATGCCTTAGGAGGAAGCTCAGCATATTTCATTATGGGTTGAGGAACACACGGTTCTGAGAGGTCACAAGAAAGATATGCAAACTCTCCATATTCAACAGATTTTTTATATTTCTCACCTCTATTATCCCATTTCATTACAAAACAAATACTTAATGTAAATTAACAAAAGTTTCAAAGAAGTAATGTACCTTTAACAAATACTAAACACAATTTTTAAAAATCCTCAAATTAAACCACTGTTTGAACTTAGTGAAATGGAAATTACAAAGTTTACAAAGGAATGCTCTTGAGAAGATATTTAATACATTCACTTATCTCACCATATTTTCACAATGAACTGTAAAGAAGTAGATAATATCTGGAAAATGTAAAGAAGAAAGCTGATGGGAAAATCTGTAGTTGATGACAAACAATTATGGCTAATTCATGAGGATACAAGAATAACAAAATTCAACAGATTAACACTTTGCGGATCATTAGACAGAAAATGATGATCCATTTCTTTGTCTTAGTCAGCAATGTTTGTTATTTCTTACCAGCTCTTAATTATATACATGTATCTCATAAAGAAGCTAAAATTTTCTTGTTTTGTCTGAAATACATCTCCGAGATTCTCAATTGGAGACAAATTTCAAGTAAATAAACAACACATGAGAAAGGCACATACAGGAAAATAAGTTAACAACTATATTACAGAAAGCATTCCATGCACAGCCGTCTTGTAACAATTTTAGAAAATATTGTACAAGAACGCATGCAAGATAACAGGAAATCAGGTACTAGATTGCAGGTAATCAGCTTTCTTATTTACACAATATAAATTAGACAAATGTTGCACTACACAGAGAAGAAATGGGAGTAATTGCCTGTCATACACACAAGAATTAGATCACAACAAAATATAATATTTATAAATTATATTGTTTTATCGCACCAATAAGACCAATATGAGCAATGTTGAAAACATTAGTTTGCATATCCGTAACATTCTTCAACTAGGAGTTTTGAAATATCAGTGACCCATAAATAATTTTCTTCAGATCAATAAAAAATTAGGAATTTTAAATGAATGAAGCAACATAATTAACCCAAGTCCAACAACAGTGGCTTAAAAATTGTAGGGAACCATTCAAAACTCTTTTATTACCAGTGAGCAAAAAGAACCCTAGCTCCAAGCAACTTGCAATTGCTTGAGTTCATTGACCAATATTCAAACAGTGGCCAAATAATTATCGATTAAAATGACATCAAAATTAAATAGTAACTCACATTCATATTTCAGATTATTAAAACATATTTCAACAATAAAAAATTACTGTTTAACAATACTTTCTATACTTCAAGAACCAGCTTCATTTCACTGTCAGCACATACATCTGTCATAAAAAATCAAGAGAATTTTGTCTGATCAGAATATCAAAAGCCTAAACAAAGATAAATATTTCCGATTAATTCCAAAGTGAAAAAGTATATACAAATATTTATTCGTTGATCCTCATTATCTTCTTCCTCTTCTGGGCAATAATGAACTATTCTCAGCCATAAAAATTATATTAACAATATTTTTAGCAACACTACACTTACCTCTTTGCCAGGAATATTGATTAATACTTATCAGTGGAAATATTTTAACAACAGTATTCTATTGAAGAAAGCATTTTAATTGAGTGATCATTTAATGACAAAGGTATATCCTTTTGGAACACTAAGCCTCATTAACATATTTCCACAAAACCCTAGGTACACATGATCATAAAACTGAACCAAAATAACCACATAAATAGAACACGGAAGAAAAAAATACAAAAGTGAAGTAACAATAAATAGCGCATAGTTCTTATGTTACTCTTTTCAGTTTCAAGAAATTCAGCTTTTTCACAAAAGTAAAATTATAAGAATTGAAAAACCATACAACCTAAGATGCGTTATAAACAGCTCAAAATTAAAAGAAGAAACAATGTTTTCACATTGAAGTAACTTGTGAACACAATCCAAAACCAAGAGGTAGCTGGCAGAAGATGCAATAAAAAAACTCATCATAATTTTAATATTTTTATATATAATAGAATTATGAAAGAAACAAAATCAAAATAAAATAAATTAATCTGACATTTAGCATTCAAAAATGAAGTACAAAACCGGTTTTAAGGATGAACATTGTGTTTCTCCTGACAAAAATTGTTTTAATATTACAATATCAATTCACTGTATTCAAAAGGCATCAATATCTAAAAGAAAAGGACTAAAAATATTCTATTAAAGAAATTTAGAAAGCTTAGTGCAGCTACCAATATATGGGAAAAACTTTCAACTATAAAAATAATGGAATAAAATATACAAAAATATACTATTTTCCACAGCCCAACTCCTATTTATACAAACGCAGCCATATTCAACTTGGCTGATTTGGATGTGTTCTGTAGTATTTCTATATGCTCTTCAGCCTAAGAGAAAACTCCCCAGCCGACATAGGTCTAGTCTACCCTGAATAATCTTTGAAGTGCACTGCAACTGATTTATTCAGATTCAACTATTGCAAGATGTCTATTGAAATCTGATCCTTGGAGAGAAACCATAATGGTAACCGAGAGGCACTTCTAAGCAGATGACACTTTAAGAGAATGCTGCGAAGTTAAGTCCAACAATACAAAGAAGCAACTAGAGCGAATGCTCTCATTGCTTGATTGACAATTAGCTCTCACACTAGAGAAAAGCCCTCAGTCTGCTGAATCGCCTGCAACAATTTATACTTCAGGCGTTCCTTGGTTCGGTACCTGGGCAGATCCAACAAGTTGAAACAAGTGTGCGCCACAGGTAAGAACTTATCATCAGTGGTAGGCTGGATAAAGATCTGTAATCACAAATTAATTTTAGGTTGTTAATGTAGAGGCAGAATGCAGAAGTTAGAAACATAAAGTACGAAGTAAGGAAAAATGAAATAATAATTAAATAAAACAACAGAAAATAGGAAGTTAATATTCATGAACATTCCAAGAGTAAGTTCTTCTCTAAACAACACTGATTTCATATAAAAAATGCTTGATAAGTGAATTGGTGTCACTGAATACACTAATTAATTATTTATTAGAACACACAATATTTACAATTAAGTAATTGGATAGTAACTAAGGGCATGCTCTCTATTACTTCCAATGTTAATATGTTTCTCCTATCCTTCACATTTTACTTTGTGTTTACTTATTAATAGACTAATGCCCAACATCTGGAAGAAAATTTTCATAACACCACTTCAGCATGATAACAAATAAGATGCAAGGAATAATTGTTTCACACTAATTTTGTTTCATACCGCAAAGCCTGTTCAGTTCAGAAAAAGTTTACATTTTCTTCCATGCATTTTCATAAGTAATTGAGAGAGTTCCGTATTTACCCAAATATAGTCCCCACCCTTTTTTCTGGGGGAAAAAAATCTGTGGGGGAACTATATTATTAGGAAATTAAAATAGAGAAACTGCTAATTCAAAGTTTTGTGGGTGATAACGAGTTAAGCGAACACTAGCCGTGTACGTAACAATACACAAAGAACATCAATCGAGGATGGCCGGATTTGACACTCATTCGAAGTAGAAACCAAACTAGTTCATATTGTCTAGGAATGACTGACTGCCATCGCAGTGCTAACCGTGAGACACGATTTAAGACTGGGATCTTCTTCAACAAAATGAAAGTTGGGTGATCGAAGATGCTTCGACATTAACATCAAACTGAGTTCTAAATAATGCTCAGTCCCATAGAAATAAAACAGCAGCACGTGAATTCAAAATAGAGCCGAATTCAGTATGGATCTGGCGATGTCAGAAGTACCAGTTACCTTTTCATTTTAGAGCCCTTTTGATTATACTTACCAGAGTCACCCATTCCATATGCAATTTTGAATGAGTATTTCCCTTAAGAAAGTTGATTTTACTCAAATTCATTTTCCTCTCTTAATTTTGCCTCCTAAAATAGGGGGGGGGGACTATATTCAGGTAAAACCGTAGTTGGACTTCATTTAAAAATGGTCAATTAACTAATGAATCAGTTATATCTCAAATTGCAAACAATTAAAAAAAAAAAATTCTTCCAGCAACCATGTGTCTCAATTTCTAGACAATCAAATTTCAAGTCAATCAATTTTGAGTCTTAAACAAACCGTTGACAGAGAAAGTTTGCAGTTGATGTAACCTTCCAAAAATGTTTTAACTTTTTTTAAATTTTAACAAAAATGTAAAGGAACTACTTTTCATCTGTTTTTGTATGGTTACTACTGACAATCCACGGCCCTGAAGAAGAGGTCAACCCATAACCTCGAAAAGTTGGCAAGGAGTAATACTTAATAAATGTAATTCAATGAAGAGTTGTACATCTAATTTATGAGAAGATTCTACCTGTAATTCTGCCTTGGAATTCGATTGTCTAGAAATTGAGACACACAGTTGTTGGAAAAATTTATTTATTTAGAATGTTGAAACAATACAATCACATAATCTTCATTGTGATAATTTTAAAAAATTATTAGTATAACACAGCTGAAGGTGAAGAAACTAGAAACTGTAAAATAATACCCACTGCACACTGAATAATGTAAATTATTTCTTATTATTACTATCTTTTATCGTAGTCTTTGTATTTCAATTATTAAATACTAAGTGTACATACTTGATGTTTCAACTTTGAATTACGTCATTGTCAGAAGAATAAACTAAGTTCTCGACATCATAACTGTTATTCAACACAAACCAAAAACAAAAATAATAAAGCAGAAAGTGGTATCATAATACAACATTATAAACATTAGATGATCGCCCTGTATCAGATTGTAAATTTAAAGCATCACTTGTATTTTTTATATACAGCATTTCTGAAATGCATCGTTTCCAATCATTTCCTCCTTATCCACTATCAAAACAGTGTTCCAATCATGATCATGGACTAAACAGTGTGATGTCATAACACTAGGGTCCAAAGGAGTAGTAATTTTCTCTCTTATCCAAGTTTGAAGTATATGCTTAGTTTGCCCAAAAAATTATTTTTATCTATTGACAATATTAAAACATTATTTATGAATAACAGAAATAAAACATAATTTAGATCTATTTTAAAACAAGCACAAACAATTATTAATGTAATAAAGTAACTAAATGAATGAAACTTTTTCTTCTTCTTTACGATCGNACTAAACAGTGTGATGTCATAACACTAGGGTCCAAAGGAGTAGTAATTTTCTCTCTTATCCAAGTTTGAAGCATATGCTTAGTTTGCCCAAAAAATTATTTTTATCTATTGACAATATTAAAACATATTATTTATGAATAACAGAAATAAAACATAATTTAGATCTATTTTAAAACAAGCACAAACAATTATTAATGTAATAAAGTAACTAAATGAATGAAACTTTTTCTTCTTCTTTACGATCGATAATTAGGTTTATCTCTAATTGTGTAGTATTAAGCTAATTCACAAGTTTTTCAATAAATTGGATATAAATACCATGCATCATTAGTCATCATACATAATATGCATCGATCTTTGTGGTTCATGACAATTATTCATTACATTTTCTAAACACCTCATTCAAAAAAAATACTAAAAATGTCTAAAAATATAATTACCGTAAGATAAATACTCCTGGTACTCACAGACTTGCAATAATTATTAACTCACCTTAATTGCTTTCATTCCTTGTATAGGAATTCTATCACTACCAGTAAGGAATAACAGAAATTTTTTCTTCTGATCAAGGGAAAGTTCATGAAAAACTTCCCAAAAATTCCTTATGACAGTATCATTCTTGGCGTACCCGTTCTTATATTCTGCATTTTGTTCCAGTTCTTCCCAATTGTAATTTTCATTACCTTCATAACAACAAAGGGTGTTGTGATAAAACAAGTTTTTCAAATAGAAGAAAATGGTATTAATTTGAACATCATTTTGCTGTAGCTTACCCATAACAACATGTTTTAGTTCATGAGCATGGAAGAGCTCTAGCACGCGACCTCCACACACCTTATGGAATCCATTATAAAAGGCCATAAAGTGTTTCTCCACTCCTTTGTTCAAAACAAAATCAACATACATATCAACAAACTCCTGTCTGAAACAAAGATGAAATAAAAAAATTAATTGCTATTTCAGGTATAGAACATTTCATATTTATAATGTTCTAACTAGATGAAAGTTATTTATTATTGTGTAAATATTATTTTAAAAAATATCAAGAATATCCGCTTCACACTCACAAGAAACAAAGTCACAAACCGAATATTTTCAACACACGAAAGAGCTCGAAGGTCAGAGCATATGAAAAAGTATTGTGAGGACCCAAACAGAGCCTTCAAAGAAGACTAGATAATGGACTGACTAAAGTGATCCAATGTGGTCAAAAAAGAGAAGAAGAATATGTATGTAATATATTAATAAGAAGTCTACTTACAATGATCAAAAATAAAAATACATCAATAATAATAATAATAATAATAGACAGAAGTAACTAAAATACACAGAGCCAAACTGCATTTTCTCTTTCATTAAAGACAGCCTTAAAATAAAGTGGAAAATCTAAATGACAAACTCTTCTATCAGAGTAAATATAACCTACCTCCCAAAGGAAGCATCACTGACATCATCAAATTGTGGGCATGATTATCTAGTGGTTTATTCGCGATGTGGGATGGCAATATTCATACAACATTCATTAGTCTGATCAAGTAGGTAATGGTTAAAACGGAATGCTTCATTTCCAACTCACTTGTTTTCTTGTGTCACAGGTATGTTGCTGCCATTTGTTTTCAATTCTTGTACTTTCACTTCACCATACACTTCACGTGTTATCTCAAAACTAAGGCAAAATACATCAGGCAAATCATCTCCCTGGTAATCTAAGACATCTTGCATACTCCTGCAAATATGGATTCCATATAAAGTTCTGTCAGCAACTCAATTTTGAATAAGACTTTAAATATCTGTTAATGTTTAAATTTTCTCTCCCACAATATTGAAGATTCTTACTTGGCTAATGGTGGTGATAAACCTTTCAGGTCCTGTAGGCCTACTTTTTCCTTTAAAAGCTTCTTGTACAATGCCAAAGGAAATGGAAGATCAATTATAGTGAAATTGTATATTGCTAAGCCACACAGCAAGCCTAAATGAAGTTGGATGGCACAATACAGAAATTTAAAAAATATTTAAACATAAAATCAAAAAAGTAATAAATAATCTTTAAATCATTTTTTCCATGTATGTATGTGCACCACTTCAATCATTAATATTTATAATCCTTCATCACAATCCAACTTCGAATGACAAAGACCTTACTGAACCCCTTACCTATCAAGTAATACATGACTTCATCTTCAAAGGAATCTTCACTAAACCAAATTGCTCTAGTTTCTTCATATTGCCTGAACATACCATATTTAGGATCAAGTATTTCTCGTAGCAAAAGCATAAAGAATTCTTTTCTTACACCTCCTGCATCTTCAGCTTCTTCACCAAAGAATGTCACCTATAAACAACCAATAAAATTAAGCATCTAAATCTGCTTCAGCTCAGAACTCACGAATTTGGTTAGGAACACAATTCCTTAAACTTATGGAGACATAAAAATAAAATTTTATATCATATTTTATAGGAATACTATATATCATATTTGAGTTTTGCACCTAAGAACCTGAAAAACCCAATAAGTTAGCATCTGCAAAAAACACTTCCTATACTACGATATAAGAAAAAAGCATCAAATTTTAATTCCTAAAGAACTAAATTCAGATTTATTTAAGAGCTGAAATTTTCTCTTTTGGTTCCTTCAGGCTAGTGAACCCCATCCCATTTTACTCCCTAATTCATCAGGAATTAACACTCCAAATACTACTGTGAAGCTTGTTAACCGAACATAATGTCACAAGTAATTCTTTGACCTTTTTGTTTTGTTTTGAAGCCAAATCTACCAATGCACATCATTTCTTTGTTGGAGTTAATGAAATGATACTTGATGTGCCATTTGGGCAAAAAACATGATATTGGGAATATAACTTATCAACTGAAGTCTTTTAACAATAGATTACCCAAATGACATTTTTAAAACTAGAGGGAAAAACACTATTAAATATGAATTGAAATTTAAAAATTTGAACACAATTTTTCCGAAAGAAGGGAATACTGTGAACACATTTTCAGATGTTTTCTTGAAGATCAGGAAGGAAAATATTGAAAATTTTACATTGAAAAGTTTCATATCACTAACGCAAGTTCATAGCCAGAAAATAGAAAATGAATGGTACAAGTGCATAATTCAACAAAAGTATTTCAGTATGTTACAATATTACAAGTTTTACCTGCACATTGGCGGCAGATATGTGATGGTCATCTTCCTGGAAATACGTGACTATTCAGGAACTCGGTCCTGCGTCTGTGACTGAGCAGGCCTATTTAGGATCACCGCTGCTCACCCTGAATAGGGAAGGCCCTAGAAAATGTGGGCTAAACATCGGAAGTCACACCTTAACCTGGCTGGGCAGCTGCACTCAGCAGGTCACCCCACTTGCAGCCGAAAGACAAAAGCAAAGGATCACAAGATTTTAGTAGCAGCATGGAATGTTAGAAATCTCCTTGACATAAAAGACTGTGGCAGACCTGAAAGAAGAACAGCACTCATCACACATGAGCTTGACAGACTAAATGTAGATATTGCTGCCTCGACTGAAACCAGACTATCAGGTGAAGGAAAAATCGTTGAGTTTGTATCAGGTTACACCATCTTTTGGAAGGGGGAGGAGGAGGGAGAACCCCGTATGCATGGTGTCAGGTTCGCAATCAAGACCAAAATGGTGCATGACTACCACCTTACTCCCATTGCAATCAGCGAAAGACTCATGACCCTTTGTGTACCTCTTTCAGGTGGCATATTCCTGACACTGATTTCTGCTTATGCTCCCACATTAGATGCTGATGAAGATGTTAAGAACTCATTCTACCACCAGCTGAGTGCAACCCTCAACAAGATTTCAAGTAAGGACAATCTGTTACTACTTGGTGACTTCAATGATAGAATAGAGAATAGAGAGAGATAATTGACCGTGGGAAAATGTAATGGGTAAGCAGGGCCTCAGTAACTGCAATGGAAATGGATTGTTGCTTCTCAGTCTGTGTGCTGAGCATGAACTATTCATCACCAATACTCAATTTCGACTACCTAACTGCTTTAAGACTACTTGGATGCACCCATAATCTAAGCACTGGAATATCCTTGACTACATCATTACCCGACAAAGGGACAAGAAAGACATTCTAATCACAAAGACTGTGAGAAATATTGATGACTGCTGGACGGATCATAAACTTCTGTACAGTCGATTAAGAATATC
This sequence comes from Laupala kohalensis, assembly GCA_002313205.1. Lineage (NCBI taxonomy): Eukaryota > Metazoa > Arthropoda > Insecta > Orthoptera > Trigonidiidae > Laupala > Laupala kohalensis. Next base: position 96,718 of record NNCF01134966.1, read on the forward strand.
CCTACACCAGAAACCATCAACACATCATCCGTGTCTGTCCTGACAGAAGTTGGATACAACTCACTAACTTTTGGATGCTTCCATAGTCGCAGATTTTCAGAAAGTGATCTCAAACCAATTGGCGGAAAATCCAGTCAACACAAAAGATGTAGAACAAGAATGGTCAATGCTACGAATAATAATTAGAGAGTCTGCAAAAAAAACTATAGGTTTTGGGAAAACGAAAAGACAAGACTGATTTGAGGAGAACAATGAAGAAATTTTGAAGCTCATCAATGCCAAGTGAGAAGCCTACCTATTCACTCTTCAAGATCCAACCTCTAGCACAAAGAAGACTCATTTTCAAGACCTCAAGCGGAACTGCCAGGCACAAATTAGAGACATGAAAAACAGGTGGTTGCAACAGAAAGCTCAATAACTCCAAAGTCTAGCTGATGCCAGAGACCTGCGTAATTTCTATGCAAAACTGAATGAGCTATATGGACCATCCCGCTCTTCAACAGATACCTGAAGGCTGCCGACAATGCTACCATCCTCACTGATAGCACAGCCATCCTGGAACGTTGGAAGGAACATTTCTACTATCTCCTAAATCGAAGCTCCACAATTGCGGAGGACTTTCTCCGTAATGTACCCCAACAACCACCACAACCATGGATGGACATGCTGCCGACATATCGAGAATTCAATGAGGCACTCAGCAAGCTGAATTTTGGAAAAGCACCTGGGCCAGACAACATCCCACTGGAGTTGATTCAAAGTGGAGCTTTGCCTCTAAAGACGAGGTTCTTTTCTCTCATTCTTTTGATTTGGGAAACCAAGAAGGTACCTGGTGACCTAAAAAGTGCAAGAATAGTTATCATCATCAAGAAAGGACATTGTAGTGTATGTGGAAACTATTGAGGTGTAGCCCTCCTTTCCGTAGCTGGTAAAATTCTTGCAAGAATCTTGCTCAATCGCCTCCAAAAGGTATCAGAATCCTCCCGAAGTCTCAGTGTAGTTTTCGTGCCTCCAGAGATACAACGGACATTATCTCCTGTGCAAGGCAGCTCCAAGAAAAATACAGAGAACCACAACCTCTGTTTTTGGTATTTCATGATCTAGAAAAAGCATTTGACTCTGTTCCTAGACCTGCTATGTGGGAGGTATTGAGACGCTTCAGGTATCCTGATCGTTTTGTGTCCTTGATTCAAGCACTCCACGATGGTATGTCGACTCAGGTGCTCTACCAAAACAACATCTCTGAAGCTTTCCCGGTCACACATGGTTTGAAACAGGGCTATGTGCTTGCTCCAATGCTATTTTCTCTCTATTTGGCTGCCATGATCAGTATAATTTCATCAGCAGATAACTCAGGAGTAGACATNATTTGGCTGCCATGATCAGTATAATTTCATCAGCAGATAACTCAGGAGTAGACATCAGATATCGCTTTGATGGGGGACTCTTTCAACTTGTCCAGACTTCGCTCACAACGACTGACCAAGATAACTAAGATTACTGAACTTCAATATACTGAAGACAATGTATCACCTGCACTTTCACCTGAAGAACTGCAGCGATCCGTCAACTGTTTCAAGCGCTCATACAATCATTTTGGCCTTACCATCAACATGCAAAAGACCAAGGTGTCCCAGGTACAAGCCTACCAAAACTCAATATCATCATCTCAGACACGATGCTGGAAGAGGTAGAACACTTTTTGTACCTTGGAAGTGTCTTATCAAAGCTACGTACTTCTGGACAGGATGTGGAAAACAGACTCCGTACTGCTCATGTGGTTTTTGGGTGACTGTCTCATCAAGTCTTTCATAATAAACAGCTTATAGTCCATACCAAGCTCATGGTATATCAAGCAGTGTCATTTCAACACTGCTGTATAGATGCGAGACATGGACCTTGTACTACCATGACATCAAGAAGCTTGAGCGCTTTCACCATCATGAACATCAAGTGGGAAGACCACGTTACCAACATCTCTGTCCTCGAGAAAGCACATGTCAACAGCATTGAAGCTCATATCATTGGTCACCATCTAAGATGGACTGGACATACCTTCAGAATGAATAACAGCAGACTCCCACGCCAGATCATCTATAGTGAACTGTGCACTGGCACAAGACCTCGTGGTGCACCTTTGAAGCAGTATAAGGACCAGATGAAACGAACCATGAAGATGACTAACATAAACCTTCAAACTTGGGAGGAATTTGCCAAGGACCGCTCACTTTGGCGCCAAACCATCTCAAATGGCGTCAAACAGTTTGAACAAGAACATCGCAGTAACCAAGAGGTCAAATGATTAGCACACCACAACCTCCTCCAACAATTAAATGCAATCTATGTGGGCGCATGGTTCATGCGATGATTGGCTTCTTCAGTCATAAGAAATATATTCACAAGTTGTAAGTGGACAAATAAAACAGCAGGAATAAGTATTGTGAGCTCAGAAACGAGTAGTAGCCGATGATAATTGTTGAAAAACTTACTGCTGCTTTTTAAATTTAATATTACTCTGTTTGATAATTTGCATCATAACTTGTCAGTTAGTTTCAGAGCTTTATATCAAGACAGAGAGGCAAAATGAGTAGCACATATCCTTCAATTTAACATAACTAGTATTTTGAAATGTATAATGGTGAAATTTAGGGTGAGGATGCACCCATGTTTTCTAGACAATTTCCTAATCGGGAGGTTTCTGCGCTACCTCTCTCGTATTGGAACATCCTCTTAGAGTGTGATATTTATTCTTTCCTTTTTGTGAAGTTTTTTTTGAGGCCGGGGGGGGGGCTTAGGGCTCGTCAAGGTCATTAGAGNGGGCTCGTCAAGGTCATTAAAGCCCTTTTTTGTGAAGTGAAATTCTCATCACAGAAAGGAAAGAATAAATATCAAACTCTGAGTTGTGTCCAAGAAAGCTACTCTCGTGTACAGACTGAATAATGTCCACTCTAGAAGCTGAGATGAAAAACTATACCACATATATTTCCAATATTGCTTTGAAGTTGGATGAATGAAAATGTTATTAATAAGTATTTTATTTATAATATAATTTAGTATAAGTTAAATATTATTTAGTGCATAAGTTTCTATTTTCAATTTTATGTATATGTCATGTCTATGCACAGGTAGCAGTTGTGTGTCTATCTCTATAGGTAGTATACTTTTTTGTATAAAATGTAGCAAAAAAGTACATGGAAAATAAATAAATAAACATCTGAAGACTACCCCCTGCCCTATTTCTCCCTTTGATGGGTGATTTGTTTCACATGTTCCAAAACAGTTCAGGGGTGAGCACTGGTCCAAGGTAGTTCGTTTAGGTGTTCCATCACTGCTGGAGGTATACCCCTACAAACCACCCCTTTAAACAGTTCACCCCTTTGTGATGAATTGTGTTCTACGTAATGAAATCGATGGGTGGGACTAAATATATTTCAATGTGTGACAAAATGATTCTGATGATCCACCAATAACAGTAGTGCACACACACACACACACACATATATATATATAAAACAATAATAGAGTACTAATACTTGAGACAAATAAAGTGATGTCATGAGTATCAAAAAATTATACTTATGATATACCAGATGTACTGTTGTCAAACACTTCAATGTTAATCTTTGCTACAAATTTTGTTTGTGCAATCATTCAGCTCAGAACTGCACTCATAGTATATGCTGCATCATCTATGCAGGTCGCCATCTTGGGAAAAATTGCACTAATAAGAGTATAACTTTTCATCAGATAACAAAAAGTTCAATAGTAATAAGTCAACTGCCTGCTCAGCGAAAGATAGAGTAAAGCTGCACATAAACAAAGCTGCATTCTTGAGATCTGTGTTACAAACTGAACATCCTTATAATCCTACAGATTTTAATACTTCTTTGAAGAACAAACAAAATGGCAGGTAAAATGCTTGATGTGAGAATTTTGGAAAAAGTCACAGTAACAATCAGTATGAATTAAAGTGTTTTAGATATTTATTCATACTAGTTTTATATTTTGAACTACAAATGTTAACTTCTATAGTAATTCCTGAAGAAAACACTCATACAACTACATCTACTCCGCAACTTAGTAAAATTGCCTAAAACCTAGTAAAATTAACACACAGTGTTTAAGATCAGAGTTAGAGTATGTTTTTTTTTAATTTATTACTACGGTAATTAAAAAAAACTCAATAGAAAAGCGGTCTGATTGTTCACAAAAATATACATAATCTTCACAGAAACGTAGAGATGTTTCCAAAATTGGTGGTGAATATAATAGTGGTAGAGCTATAACATATTTGCCATAAACCCATGTGACAGAAACACAATAATACCCAATTAAATGTATCACAATTTCGGGAGGTTTAAAGTTCAAAAGTAAAATAAAAATAGAATAAATTTGAATACTACAGAATAATATGATAGTACAATGTAATAAAATTCGTAATATATATATTCTTGCAATAGCAAGGTATGACAAAAAAATGAATCGTAACACGAAAACACACACATAATAATTTATATAAATATTCTTGGTTCAACAAATGCATTGACCTCAAAGAGAATGATATTTCATAAACACATCAAAATAATTAATAATATTTCAGAGATATTTCATTAATTAAATACCTACATCAAGCCAAATACCAAAATTACTACAACAATCATTTTCACCTGTAAGTTCATTTGAGGGCTCTAATTGGCTAGACTGCTCCTGGCGTTAGCTGCAGTCGTGAATGAGCTCCTCTATTTTTCAGTTTAATCTTTACTAATTATTTTATTTTTTCGAGTTTTTGTGATTCAGTAGTTGTATTTAGATCCTAACTTTCATTGTAGTGTAAAATTCTTTGTTCTGTGTGAGTGTTAAGTGTAAAAACTTTAAAAGCATTTCCTAAGGTTTTCAAACCCAAAGGACCTAATATAATTTCATACTGTTTTCATTCAAGTGCTTCATTCAAAGGTGTGATAAAGTTTACGTAAGTACAAACGGAATCATAAATTTAACTTCTTGGTGCATTAAAATTATTTTGGTGTATTTAAATTTTCTGGTGTGTATACTATTACATCATTATTAACTTATAAATAACGTACTCTACTGTTGCACTGCTCAATTTTCGTCGCCAAAAATAGAATTATTCCAATATTTTAGCATTTGTTTTCGTGATTCTTTTTGTATTTATTCATTACACTCTAACATAATATTGCCTTAGTTATTGTTGAATTAATAATTTAGGAAGACAACTGCAGATAAATTATTTCTGTCATTTTAGTTCTTGGTTTGTTTATTTACTTATTTAAACCCTGCCCCATTGTTACACCCACGTTTTCATCGTCATAATTTCATAGAATTATTACATCATTTTACAGTTCGTTTTTCTTGATTCTTTCATATTTATTTACATTTTAACATAATACAGAGTAAGTACTGTCGAATTAATTAATCTCCAGTGGTCGCCCTAAATAATTATTTCAATCATTTTTGTCGTCGGTTTGTTCGTATATTTATTCATTTATTTAAAATCTCATTTGTAACTTCAGTAGTAATAAATATATTATTATACTAATATCCTTCATTCAGTGATAGTTGTCAGTTTTCGTGTATTCTCATTTGCTTTTGTCGTTAAGTTGCTAACTAATGGACACTATCGCATTCCTCAACTCATTCAAAGCTGATCTTCAGAAGGCGTATAATGACTTGGTACATTGTATTGACACACGGATCAGTGCGCTGCAAGAGGTCAATAAGAACACGATCGGCGGTTGGACTACAGTCAGGAATTCTCGCCGGCCTTCCAACTGCTACCACCCGGTTAGACCAACAACACATGCACCACCCCAACTCTTCACTCAGAATAGATTTAGTGTGTTAGATGACAAGTCCCAGTTTCCTCCCTTACCTACTCGTTTCATCCCCTCCCGTCCAGTACCCAAACCTGTTCACAAACCACACGCTGGTAAGCAAAGCCGCCCAAAACCACGTAAAGTAGTGCTACCCAGAGATGAAGCCAACACTTCCACGCAGAAATCAAACATGCTCATAGTAGCTGATTCGGATGGTCGTCAGATGTCCTCCATTTTGCGTGGATTGCTTCCTAGTTAGTTCTCAGTCTCCTGTTTCTTTAAGCCAAACGCTCGTTTAGCTGAAGTTATTTGAGAACTGGACACCTACACTAAAAAACTCACAGAGCGGGACAGTAATCATCATAGGTGGGCAGAACGATATTAACTTGGGTGGTCATTTCAACGTGCCTGAACATCTACAAAAACTAAAAATGGCCTCTCAGCACACAAACATGTTTCTCTAGCCTGCCTCCATGTTTCAACGTTCCACAAATAAACAACAAAATTAACCCAGCAAACATCTCCCTAAAACATCACCTGGCAGACACAAAAATCACACCAACAACAAATTCAATGTATTTATCTCAATATTCCTAAAACATTACAACTCTAGCTTTCCCATAAAACGCAAGTTAATTAACGCAAATTTATTTAATTCTTGTTTCTCAGAAGTAGGTAAAATAACGAACTTAATATATCCAAATCAATGTCCTCCAATTATATCCACCCATGTACCCAATCTATGTTCACTTCCATACCTAACGCCAGTGAAGTCGTGAGAATCATCAGCTCATTAAAAAACAAATTTTCTACAGGCATAGATGATATACACGAATTCATTGTTAAATTTTCGTCCCACACTATATTAAAGCCACACATAAATATTTTTAATAGTTCTTTATCGGAAGGGGTATTTCCTAACATATTTAAGAGAGCTAAAGTGAAACCTTTACACAAGAAAGGAAACAAACTTAATATTGGAAATTACCAACCAATATCTCTACTACCCACTTTCTCATAAATCCTAGAAAAATTGTTCTGTAAGCGTCTCTAGATTTTTTATCAAAAAATAACATTCTCTGTGACGACCAACAGTTTTAGGAAATCTTTTTCACTACAAGCGACATATTTTCTTTCTTAAACGATGTTACCACATCTCTTGACTGTGGAGAAAATCCTCAGGGTGTTTTTCTTGATTTATCCAAAGCATTCGATATCATCGATCACAAAATTCTCCTTTCCAAATTGCATTCTTTAGGCATTTGTAGACTTCCACATCAGTGGCTAACTTCTTATTTAAAAGATAGATATCAACAGGTCGAAATATCCTATACTAAAAATAAAGTACTTCAGCGTTGTCGTGAAACAAAGCCACTTACTTGCGGAGTACCCCAAGGTTCAATTCTCGGCCCTATACTCTTTTTATTGTATGTGAATGACATGTCATCATCCACATCAGATTGCAAAATGGTTCTTCTTGCTGATGACTAATTTACTATGTAAACACGCCAACACTAAAAAGGTTTTGTCTAACCTTTCGGCTTGGTTCCATGCAAATCGTCTCATTGTAAACACTGACAAAACAGTGTCTATGTCATTTCACAATAGTATCTCAAAATCTTTACCCCAGGTTTCTCTTTTTTTAAACGGAACACAATTAAAAACTGTTACGAATACAAAGTTATTAGGTGTCCACATTCAAGACAACCTCAAGTAGAACTGTCACATTGACAATCTTCATTCCCAATTAAGCAAATTGTGTTACGCAATCTTAGTTAACCTAGTTAGTCCACGTATTTCGCGTTGCGTATATTTTGCAAACGTTTACTCCCATTTACGTTACGGCATTACCTTTTGGAGCAATTCTGGTCAAAGTATTCAACTTTGACATGGTTGTGAATATTAATTGTGTAGCCCCAACCTGGCCCAGGTTTTGCTCCGGTTTTCCTTCGGGTAGAGGAGGAATTTTTTATACAGATTCTCTAGGCTTTGTCTAGGGGCGTGTTTATTGTAACAATAAATCGTGAATTTAGTGTTATTTCAATTCTTATGGTTTTTAAACACTATAATCAGAATAATCTATAGTTCGATAATAATTTGTATACATAAATTTTTTGCATTAAATTACAAACATATTGTCATACTATTATAACTCGCAGCTAACTTTTCATCTTATCTAGGAATTTTTGCTGAAATTTTTGAATTCGCCTCTGCCTTAGGACACTTGATCGGAATTGATGGGACGGTCCCTTGCTTGCTTCCGGAGAGTAAATTAATTTATTGTCCTCCACGTGGTCATACGCAGTTTGTACTGTTTCGTTTGACAATAAATTTATTATTATTATTATTATAACAGTTGTTGGTGAGCCCTAAAGCCTCAATAACAATAATGACAAGTTCATTCCCGTTGGCTCAACGCCAATAAATAGGATTACTTTTCCTACGATTTGTTCTACAGAAGGGAAGATAAAAAGATAGATCTTGTATAATATGAAATCAAACAATATTTGAAAGGAAGAGCTTGAAATAATTTCCGACATTCAATGGATTCTAGCATTAAATTATTTATAAATACAACAAATAAGCCACCTGTCAACCACCTAAATGCTGTCAAAAGTTTGTAACCTTAATAAACAGAATTGAATAGAAATCATACCTTGAGTGGTTTCTTAAGATCACTGGTGTCATATTTGCTAAGTTCTCTCACAGTATCTGCAACAATGTTCTCTCTGCTAACTGTGAGCTCTAGAAAAGCACTAATAGGGCCTGCATAAGGTGCAAAAAGAATATTGTGCAAAGCTCGTGTTGCTGCTTGGCTCATTGCACTCTGCATCTGTATAAACCACAACAACAACAAAAACAATATTTTAATATTACAAATATCAACAAGCAAGGGGGGGAAAACATAATAGCTCCCAAAAATGAACTCAAACAAAAATTTCTGGAAAGATTAATTCATAGTGTTTATTATAAAGAATAGTTCTGAATACTTGATTTATAGTGTCAGTAAACTTTTGAAGTCATGAAACAACAATTAACCAGAAATATAAATAATGTCAAACACTCCATTATAAATTACCAAAAGCTGGTCATCCTGAAATTATTGTACTTGCAACCAAAAAGTACAGTTACATGCAGATCAAACTTAAAAGTAAATTATCATGAAATATTGGGAATTGTTTTATAGTATTTATGTTTCAAGATAATACTTGAAAGTTGAAACAAAACATTTCAAAATGAAAATATAATATTAAACAATTTTGATGTTCTCCCAAATGAAAAAATAATGTGTTTTTCTTCAGCCAAATGGTAAGCAAAATTTATGGTCTTCTGACTGACTAGCTCATGCCTCCCCTCTATTAGACAGATCACCCAACCCAAAGCAAGGACACATTAGGTCACAATTCTATCTTTTCTGTCCCCCATTAATATTATCTGCATGAATTTCTTAACTGAAAAACATGCTTTCTCATACAAAAATTCTTTAAAAGTAGTAAAACTTTTCTAGAACAGCAGGCATATTATCTTTAATTTTATTACTTAATATGTGAATTAAACAGAAAAAATTTTGAACAATTTAAAATATAAATAATAGTAGCAAGACAATGTGAGGACAAATCCAATATCTTTGTCTTTCAGGGATGTATTTTTATTTACAAACATTTAAAAACAGAAGGAGTTGCAAATACTCAGTGTATACAGAGTACAAAAACAAATGTAGAGTCAAGGTAACAAGAAATGATTTTAATTCACAAATGACTATTTTTATCAAGTTTTCATAATTTAATACACAAACCTTCTTGAATATAAACATTTTCTTATGTTTTCACCAAGTTTGTTTCATTAAATAACTCTTGAATCATAGATTTAAGGTAACTTATAAATTATATTCTGAATTAACCAAGTACTTCTTTATGGTAGGTTTATATTAAAATAAAAAGGAAAAAATATTTTTAAAACTTACCTGAAGTGACTGGTCAGTTTGCAACAAAAGTGTTTTTGCTTGAGCATCAAATAGGAATGGGTAACTGCAGAAGTAGATGTTTGAACTCTGCAAATGCAAAGATAAAAATAATATTCCTTAACACCATTTCAATAACCTGAAGAATTTTATAATTCCAAATTATACTGTTTCAGTAAATTTTTTAAGTCATAAAATAACAATTAACCTGAAATAGAAATAATGTCAGTAACTCTATCATAAATTACCAGAAGCTGTTCATCCAGAAATTATTGTACTTGCAACCAAAAGGTGCTGATACATGCATATCAAACTTAAGAGCAAATTTCATGAATTCTTATGATTTCGAACATTAAATTCCTTTTATTTAATTGAATTAATCACCCTGCTTAAGGCAAGTAATTCTTTATCTCAAAAATCCAAACGAACAAGACCAAGAATAGCACTAAAGAAAATAGTCCAAGGGTTTCATACTTTCCTATGATGGTTTACTTCTTCTGTAACTTAAATAATCTAGGCATCCATGGCCTTTTTTCAGGATACAGAGAATTTCTGTGAGAGTCACAAGATGGGAACAGAAGAAGTACACAGAATGAATTTTATGAATTCAATAAACAGTATCCTGAGGGCCACCACAAAATGGCTGACTGCTGTTATGAACACCACAATATGGTCACACCCATTAAGCCATCATGTAACTTTAATTGTTTTAGTAAATTTTCTAAAAAACTATTAAGTTGACTCCATCAAATAACCTTTCTTGAAATTAAACTAGATGAAGTATGAAATACAATAGAAATGCTGCAAACCATCTGCTAATTGTGAATAAGATACATAGCACAGACATGTTTCTTGTACTTAATACAACAAAATACTTTGACAAAATTTATCATAAATAGATCACTTAAATTAACAGCATTAAGTAACCGACACCTACTCAAATTTATTAGATCACTTTATTTGTTATACAGGACAAAAACTTGCTGTTTTTGTTTGCTGTTCAAGCATACTGGTTTTGTGTCTTTCTATTCAAAATAGTTCATTTCTAACATAATGCAGTCATGGTTATTTCTAGTCTTGGCATGGCTGTGTACATTATCTCTGCAGCCCCATCCTGGCCCGGGTTTTTCTTCTAATTTCCTTCGGGTAGAGGTAGATTTATACATAGGAAGGAACGGCATTAATATTTTTGTTATAACTAACCTCAAACTATTACTGCATTTAATATTGGAAATGATAAATGTAGAACAACTACTCTTGCATTCTGTACATTTTCAACTAAATGATTTCCCCAAATATTAATAGTTATAATAAAAGTTTTGTAAGAAGAAATAATTTAAAAAATTATACAACAGCCTGAAAGGTTCAAAATTAGAAATATAAAATGGTTACAATGTAATAAGATACACTTTTTGACCTATGGACTTCACATATTTAATCTACTAACCTGAGCAGGTCTCTTGTCAGTGAGCCAGTTGACATAGTCAACACGAATATCAACTTTATCAGTGAGTTCAGGCAAACAGAATGTTTCATAAGGCACCTTCAATTCTCCCATGTGATTTAGTCTGTGCAACTGACCCAAAACTTCCAAAGGTACAAAAAGATTTGGATTTTGATAATTACTAAGAGTCTGAAAAAGAAAAATACTTATATAGTAAAAGATTTAAATGAACAGTACACAAAAGGATACCATAATAGTAGTAGAGGAACTTAGAACAGCTAAATAGGATGATATAACAAAAAACTATTTTTATTTGGAAACTTACATGCAATTCATATTGTCAAAATATTCATTACTGCATTAAATGTTTCAAATGCTATTATTGCCAAACATTCATGATCAATTCAATTGTCCATATGGGAATATCAAATTATCAAGTAATATATCCAGTTCAAAAGATGTTTGGAAATTTATTTTTTAGTGAAGTAACTTGTGTTTAAAATACATAATAACTTAAACACAGTGAAATTATAACTTTCAATTCAAAGGACATTTTTTCATCAGAGAATTTCTTGTATATGATAAAGTGGAAAAAATTACACATGTGTTTCACCATTAAATTAAAAGATAACATTCAACTAACAATAATTCATTAAAATACAAGATAACTTGAGATTCCACTAAATAAATACAGAACTTTTTATTACTTTTCGAATCAAGAATCAGTAATATGTTCACATTATTATAAAAAAACTTAATATCAAATATTAAAGAAATTCACACCCTCTCATTGTGCCTGTCCTTGTCTGAATGCCAAAGCAGGTATACAACGATGTCCTTGTATATTCTTATGAGTCGCTCAAAGTAGTCCACGGGTGCCCGGCTCCACCAAAGACCTGAAACAATTTTAAGTAATTGTATTCCAATTACTGTAAATTCACATAAAAACTAAAACAAATAATAATGTAAATTCATTACTACAAATACTGTTTGGTCAAGATGGAGGCTGACTCATTAATAACACACTTTTTTTCAAAAAGTGAAATAAGGAAAAGTGAATACAGGAAAGGGTCGAAGTCAAACTTGACACCATTTACGATCATAATGGAGAGGGGGTGTCACAGGAAGACAAATAGTGCACGGAACTATTTTATTTATATTACAGAAGTGAAAACAAAAAAATTGTGAAATAACAACACAAAAGAAATGATTACTTTCCAAGTATTTGTGAGTTTTAAAATTAAATGTACGGTTTTGTGTATAATATGCAAGATACTGCCTACAGTAATAATATAATTCCTAATCAGCACATAAACAATATGAAAAATAATTAACTGAGTATATTTACAGTGCTGTCCATAATCATGATAGCACCATCATGTTTATTGACAGTAAATGATAGTAAAATTGTCATAAAACACCTTCAGCACACCTATTATTGCTTATTGCATGCTGTACAAAACAAAATGAAAGTGTTTTTAGTAGTTAAAAAATAGAAAATACGAATGAATACATAATTTAGAATGTCTGTTGAAATGAAGTAATCTTAATTTATTGCACTTGAAACACTTATGAGAGACCATGTATCTATTTCTGTTACGGTAGCACTTGGCGCGAAAAGACAAAAGATACAACTTGGGACACATCAAAATACACAAGTTACAGATTGAGAAGCGAAAAACTGGAATACTTTAGGAATTTGATGTAGTATGGGATTCTGAGGAATCATTTGAAAATCTAATCTTAAGCATCTTAACATTTTGTTTTAAAATTTCTACGAAAAAGTTTTTCAAAGTTGGAACATATAGTAAAAATTTATAATATCTTAAATTGCAGGCATGCTCAATCTGGTGCTCATAAGCAGCTCTGGCTTGAAAGCCAGAAAATATACGTATTAGTCAAATTTGATGGAAAACAAAATTATTGCACTGTAACTGAAAGTGATTCAATTGTGCCACCTAACGAAATTACACAGTATTTTCTACAGAAGATTTCTTGAAGAAAGCTATTACTTTTTCTAATTGATACATGCTAAAAGAGAGTCCTTTGATTTTTCACTATTAGCAATTAAACTTTGATGAACACAGTTTTTCCATTGAATACATACAAGTATGCAGTATCATCGTAATGATACTATAAAGGACTGTCACCATAAAAGGACTAATCTTAACCTTTGATGAGATCACTCAAGTTATTCCTATTGTATAAATAACACAAGGCATACAAATGAAATTCTTCTCCAATCTTTTAAAACACAAAGGAAAAAATAGTTAATTGATTTAATTCTACAAAGTTTACCAACACAAAAAGAGTTGTAACCCTCACATGACAAAGTGTATAAAGTAAAAATTCAAACAAATATAAAACAATAGAACTTCTTTAGCCTGGTTTGCTGCTCAGGCACCAACTTGTTGTTGAAGAAAAGGAGAAAAAGAAAAGAAAAGCCACTACTTATGTACAGCAGACAACTAAAAAATCATTATTCTTGTTATCATTGAATAAATTCTAATATGAAATGGAAAAACTTGAGTTATGTTCACATGAAATGTATATTAATGCTCTGTTATTCAACATCTTAACAATATGTTACTAATGAAGGATTATTACGTATCAATTCCTATAGAAAGCAAACAAATAAATAAACAATATTCCATTTCCTTTCTCAGAGACACAAATAGGAACATTTCCATTGAATTTATCAAACTAATCCATGAAATATTTATTTTGCTCCTGAGTGATTCTGACCCACCAACTATCTTGGCAGCCTCAGGCTTCAAAGCAAGGACAGCTCTTCCAAAGGGGTTGTGGAGCAGCTCATAATTCCTTGGGTTCTCAAACTCTATATAAAAGGGGAGAGTCAAGTAGATCCTCAATGTCTCCACATCTGGGGGTGACGGAAGTAGAGAAGGCAGCAAATTTTCTTTAACACAGTTGAAGATCTGCAATTAAAAAAAAATTAAAATATCAACACAAAATGTTCTGTGTTTGTTTTTGTTAATACACAGAATATATGGATTCAAGTTCTTGTATGGAGTACTACCAGTCATGAAAAATCATGGGCTCCCAAAATCCATAGAAGATCCACAAATTAAAAGAAAATATATTCACAAAAAGATGTTACATCACTGGTGGATATTTTTTATGGGACACTGAGTTGAGCCCAAGAAAAAATATCGAAAAATGCGGTATTGATGTACTGGGGAATCCAACAAATCCGAAATTTGAGAAATACAAAGGCAATTTAGAAGAAAACATAATTCGAAGAGAACACCAAAAGATGTACAAAATTCACTTATTTTTACATTGAACTACAGTATTCTAAAAAACTTTATAAATAGTTTTTAAAAATTGTATACTGTATAGATGAGAATCCCACTGCAATTAATTTTTCGATTTTTGATAGAGGAGAATCACTTGGTGATGAACCTCAAACATATAAATGTAGGCTTCTGTGGCCAGAGTCAGTATAACTTATTTGTCTGGGACAATCCGCATCTTAGTAGGTAAAACTACTAACATTTCAGCCCAGCAGAGTACGACAGCGACTTAGGTCTGTACAACTCTGAAGGTCTGAAGAAGGCCACAGCATGATGGCCAAAACATTGGTACTTTTATCTACTAAGATGTGGCTTGTCCTGGACAAATAAGTTTAAACCTCAAACATGTATCTCTAACAATAGCCATAAATTTGTTTTCATGGAATCTGATTTGACAAGGGAATTTGCTCTTGATTGGATACAATAGTTTTCAATGTAGTGATTAATAGGCAGTAAAGGCACAGTACAAAGAAAAATGTTAAACAGTAAAAAAGAACCATTGCACATACTTTCTCATATAAGTTTCTCAGTCTACAGCATAAAATGAGAAAAAATTCTACAGTGAAAGGGTCATTTCTGACATGTGGTCCTCTACATTTTGGTCATCTTCCAGTACTCTATTCATGCTCAAAGTCACTGGATGAACGTATTACAGTTTTTTATTTGAAATTTGAAAGTAAAGCACATATTCAGAATATTCGTTGTAGACAGAAATTGATGTATTTTCGTATCTGCAGTGTGTTTTGCTGTATATTATCATATCTTTCATTTCAGTTTATGAAAAGTGTGTTCAACATCTGCTTGGTCCATTTACATTGCTAAATATTATTCAAGCATCTAGAAACAGTAAACATATGCATGTGTAGCAGACAGAATTATTTTACTGCATCTATACCAAACTTTCAGGTGAAATACTGCTAATGTGGATGTAATGCATACTAATTGTACTTTATGTATAAAAATTTAAGCAAAATCATAGGAGTCATTTTTGAGAAACATTCAAAAGAGTACTTTGACCTTCATGTGAAGTGCCCTTTGTGTTCAAGTAAAAAGAAAATTGAAAGCACGTGCATATATCAGAAGTAAATTCTACCCTAAATGCGAAAAATGAAAACAAAATATTTTTTCCATTTGATCAGGATTGCTACGCATAGATGGACGAACAGACAGACGGACAGACAGACGGACGGACGGACCCGACGGACGTCCAGTCAAAAACAACTTTTTCGGAATCAGGGATCGCCAAAACAGGTATTTCCATTGAAATCTCGCTTTAAAATTTTTTCACGATTACAATACTTTCTATATACTACATATATGAGAAAGTAAAAAGAAATAACAACAATTTTGGGAGGTAAAATGGAAAATTACCAAAGGGAAATAACTGTTACAATACCACAAGATACCATATGTAAGAAGTGTATTTGTTAATTGCATTTAAAAAGTTTAGACAGATCTCATTAGTTTATTGCTCCATCATAGGGTCATACAGTTTGTAACTGCATTTTTAAATACATTTATTATTATTATTTTTATTAAGCAAAATTTGTAATTTAATAATGCTACTTTTGAGTCGTTTCTCCATGCTAATCACTCATCTCAGGTATATAACATCATTTGATAATTGAAACTTTTCTCCCTGCCTCTGGTACTTGTTTCCCACCCTTTAACTTTTCTAGTCGAGTTAATGGTACACAAGTCATTTTATTGGAACACACATGATCTGTTATGTCACACAAATACTGAAATTTTCCTACGACTACTAGTAGCACCTCTGAAACTATTCCACAAGAATTTTGCTTTCGTAAGTATGAGAAAATAAAAATCTATCAGAACTCACCACCTCTTTAACAGAGCGATTTTCTACTCGACTCAACATTGAGAAGCATCGTTCCACAACAGATAAGTTGACTCCATGATGTCGTGACGTACATGCATAATGCTCATCGTTGTCTAGAAGGAAGGAACTATTGATGCAAGCTTGACTGCTGAACACTATTTCCAGATAGCTGCAAAATGAAAATTTTCCGTGGGATTTCTTCTTTTGATCCATTTTTCTTTCTTTTTAGAACAAACATTTTAACTCTATTTACTATTAAATAACTGAACTTCTTTCATTGAATTGTGTTCAATATTAAATAATATTTACAATGAAAGATATTAAACAACAAGTATAGAACACTTTTATAAAAAAAACAAAAAACTATCGTAAGTTGAAAAATGCACATTCATAGTTTAATTTCTATGAATTCCTATGGACTGAAAGATATTTCAAACTTACGACATGAGATCTTGGTCCACTGATTCTTCAGTTGCCACTTTCTCACACTTTGCAGCTTCTATCAATGTGAGGCACAGAATTTGAGTAGATGCTCGCAGAGTCCTGAAGTCATCAGGAGGCACTCTATCCTACATCATAAAAAAGAAATAACACAAAAATTAATACTGAAAAAAAAGTTCATCTAGATCTTACAAAGGAGCCACAATAATAAAACATTGTAATAGTTTTGTGGCCATACTATCATTTTTTTGCTCAGAATATGCTTAAGTAGTCCTTACTCTCATTAACTACTGCAATGACAATATCCAATGGGAAAGTGAGTTAATAAATTTTGAAGTCAATGATTTTGTAAAGACACTTCACACCACAAACTTAATATAACATAATTGAAGACAATAAACTAATTTACCGCTCCTACTCTACAATAAACTAATAAACAGCGCGTGTTCCCATACATATTTTTTTCTTCATGGGTTACGTTTTCTCTGGTTATACGACTTTAAGTACAAAAGTATATAAATTTCTTCATTTTAAATAAAAATAGAGTTAATAAATTCATTTTGAAATAATGTCTCGATCTCTAATCTGATTTTGTCTTATTTCAAGAAAAACGACTTACGAACAAGGTACAAATATAGATGAATGTTATCCGTCTTTCTTTAACTACTTTGTAAAATTGTTTCTATTTTTGTATGAATGTAATAAAGTTGGTGTTAATCAGTTTTATTTTCATGCAAAGACATAGCCCTGATGTCCGCTCAATAAATACACTTACCACCTTGCTCCCACTAAAAATATTTATGTCATAGTGCAATCACTATGAATCAAAATAAAGAAAATATTAATTTATTAACCTTCATTGACAATAATTTACGAAAATTTTATCAACTTCCTACTCTATTCTATCTCTTCCTGTGCTTATTCAAAACCTAACATTGAATGTTGAAAACCTTCACAACTGAGGGGCCCTGCATGAAGTTAAGTTGTATAACATGCCAGCCCTGATAATAATAATAAATTAATAATAAATTTATTGTCAAAAAGCAGTACAAACTGCGTATGACCACATGGAGGACAATACACTAATTTACTCTCTGGACGCAAGCAAGGGACCATCCCATCAATTCCGATCAAGGGCCCTAAGGCAGAGGCGGATTCAAAAATTTCAGCAAAAGTTCCTAGATAAGATAAAAAGTTAGCAGCGAGTTATAATACTAATAGAATATCAATATGTTTGTAATTTAACGCAAAAAATTTACATTACAAGTTATTATCGAACTATAGATAATTCTGAGTATAGTGTTTAAAAATCTTAAGAGTTGAAAAAAAAACAACACTAAATTCACGATTAGTAATTAGCATCACCTCTATTGATCAAGGAGATTTTAACATAATCCTCATACTACACCTCTAGTCTTGTGACAATGGCGAAGCAATGGTCTCCCCCAGCATAGATGCGCTTCACAACACAGTTTTTTGCATGTTTGCTGGGATGTTCTAAGGGCACCACAGATGCTCCAGAAGGTGAGACCCATGGCCCCAACACAACTTGGGGAGTAGTGGCATTGCGAGCCACACGAGTACCCAACTGACCGGCACCTCCCAAGCCAAAACCGTAGATGCGACCCCTTGATGGAACCAGAGCCAAAGTGTGACGTCTAAAGTAACAAGAGCACAAAATTAAAAGAAATCAATCTCATCTAAAGTCTGTTCACAATTATAACAACATTCTTTTAGTAAGACATATTTTATATAAAGTATTAATACCTTCCACAAGTGACCTGAGTGACAATTGAGCCCATGAGTTCAAGCACCTTCCTTGGTAGAAGTTCATTGGACGTGGATCCATGACCAAGTTGCCCATACATTCCAGCACCACAAGTAAACACTCCACCATCCTGTACAAAAACACATTCAAACCTGCTAATCACTACAAAAAAAAAAAAAAAAAAAAAAAAAAAAAAAAAAAANCATGCAGTACATCATACATCATATACAAATTTCTACGGAAGATATTGAAAAAGGTTCCATATTCTCTAATAAAATCCCATGACATCTAAGAAATAAAGGCAAGATGAACTAAAAACATTATTTTTCCCACTAAATAAAGAAATAAAGTATATAAAGAATCAGTAATTGGGATGAGTGGAACTCACAATATATTCTAATAAAAAAACAGAAATGGAGTGTATGTCTCACCTAACTCGTACAATGACTACGTAATAGATGGTCTGTTGTCTATGGACAAAAATTTTTCTTTTAATACAATAGTGAAATGTTCTGAAAAATTTAAGTATTATTATGTCACGCAATACTGAATATTGCACTATCTTCAAAAAAAGCAACTTCTTCTTACACATCTACATGTACAATAAGATGAAAAGATTCTGAACAAAAAAAAATTATTACTATACATTGTTAACAACGATAAATTAGTTTGTAAGTTTTTTTTCTGGTTTCAGTGAATTGATCTCTTTCACATCAACAGAATAAATTCCTCAAATCTCGCTCCCTAAATTACATAAACGGTCAAAATCTAAATATCCTTTGTCTAGATCACAACTATACTCCAAACTTTCTTAACATAACACTAATTTTTTACTTTACCTTTGTAAGAAATACAGAAAAATCTTCACCACAAGCTATATATTTCACTTTTATGGTTCGCAGAGTTTTCAACTGGCAAGGAAAATTTCTGCTATTATTGTCATTCAAACCCAGCTGTCCGTAGTCATTTTTCCCCCAACCAAACACAGCACCTACAAATGTGATAAATAGAATGAAGAGAGCAGTCATTTTTCCATAAATCAGTGAATCACGAGTAGAAAAATCTAAATCACTCCTATAAACTTAGGACTAGGTGCACACTGGTGATAATGCTGCAACACGACTGTCTTTGGGTTTTCTTACGACAGTTGCATGACAAGTATGTCATACATTCGTTTTGTGACAATGCTACACACTCTGGCGACCAGACAGTTGAATTGCACGCAGTTGCTGTGCATTTCCTGCAATGGAATTTGAGGAAACAGCTGCAGTTGGTGCACTGATTCTTGGAAGGAAGAAACAATCTTAACGAAACGAGAAATAGTCGAGAATACTGGGTGCAATATAAATATATATCGAAATCTGTATCTTTCCCTTCCAAGTTCAATACGATGAAGAACTTAAGTAATTCCCAGGCCAGACCACCATCTCTCTGTCAAGGTCCTTCACACAGTCAGACCCTGGTGTATGTACAAAGGAATATAGTAGAAATCCAATGCAATTCTCCACGTTTCCTTTCATCTTAGATAGTTCCCATTATTGTAACTTAATTTGATTGTAATACATTTTTATTTTTTTAAAACCTATTTGATATTTACTGAAATTTTTATTTAGTTCTTCATGCTAAGTTATGGGAGTGAACTGAAAAGACTATCTTTGTTGATAATCTAAAATAAATATCTCTGAGCAGTATGTGTATTTATTACAGCAAACTGAAATTATATTCTTATAAATATAACTTTCCTATGTATTTCTACAAAAAGCAGAAATGTGTTTGTTGTGAAGAAACAAAGGTCTAGCGTATGTAATGAACTTTCTAAGGTTAATAAAATAACTTAAATTAATATTTCGTTTTTAGACAATTAATAATCTACATAAAATTTCAAAGAGAATGAGTCCAAACATGATGCAATTCACCCTTTTCTAAGCCTTGGAAGAGAGAAGTGGAATAAATCATTAAAACAGTTTGTCCCCATTGGGTGTAGTGACATTTAACTCTAAACTCTGTCTGACATTCAAGAAACAATTTGTTTGGCCGGGACGAAAGACAATTTTCTCTCTCTCTTATCTTGGTTGCCAGAGTGCATGGTCACATCAACGGCCACAGTACATTGTTATATTCCTCCTTAAAACAGAATCATTGGTGTGTGGTGGCAGAAGAGCAGCCATAATTCAACATTATTTACACTTAACAATTTCACTTTCTAGTATCCCCACATTAACACTACCAAATAAATAATAATCTTAAAGTACTCCATACACAGAAGTATAAGTAGTATAGGAAATTAAATTTTTTTAAACATAATTCTTCATTAAATTAGTTCACATCTTCCAGTCCTGAACATGTTTACAAGAGATCTAACCCTCATTTGTCAGGCGCACTCGACTGAACCTAGTAGTGCTGCCTTTTGAAAAGACCTTTTGAAAAAAGATAATAAACAAATAAAAGCAAGATTTTTAAAAATCTTTGGAAGTCTATAGCTCAACAACCAAAAGTCAAAATAATATGGAGTTTTCTCTTTCTAATATACACCATAGGGGAATATGTCAAAATTATAAAAATATGAGGTGTCAAGATGCAAGAAAAATATTTTTGTGGTTGAATTGATATGAAATTACCCTTTCATCACACAGCAAAGGTATCTTCTCACTACCAATCACACACATATTGTCAACTACACTCACCTGACCTAGAAACAGCAAGGCTATGATTGCTGCCACAAGCAATATGAGCAATTGGAATTCCCCTCAGAGACTTGAGTACTGTTGGCTTATTCTCTTGCATTGTGAATGTGCCCAAACCCAACTGACCATGTTCATTGCCTCCCCAAGAGTAGATATCTCCATCTGCACATATTACACGATATACAATGTTAATTTATTTTCCATCAAAACCTTACAACTCATTGACAGATGTTTCAGCAACAATTAATTCTCACAAATTATTTAATTATAAACTTGACAATAACCTTTGTCATAAACAACTAAAAACATCAAAATCTTAATATATATTTTATATTAGAATAATCCGTCAACTGAGTGACAGTACAGAAGAAATTAACCTCTTCTTTCCCATTTTAGCAACTATTAATAGATTATAATTGAGTAATAACTTTCTTTGTAATTTAACAATTAATAGATTTTAAGTTTAAGGGACATTAATTTTATAAGGTAGTTAATAAAGTTTATAAGGATGTTAATGGTTTTTGAAATAAACTTGAAAGACAGTAAGTTAAAACATTGTGATCATTTGCTTAATTAATGATTAACACATTAACATTCTTTAATCCAGCCATGACTATCATCAACTGTAGGAAACAAATACGAGCAGATATTGAAATAATTTTGTATTTTAATATAAATACAACAAGAACTATTATCAAAAGCATTAAGACTACAGTGTGTTAGTATAGAAGGAATTTTTAATTTGATGATTCTGTTTTTTTACTAAATATAATTTTGAATATAAAAATAATTGAAAACAGAAATAGACTTCCACTAAAATTAATGAATTTCCTAACATTGAAGAAATAATGATACAGTAAGAAATTTTTAAACATGGATTTGAAGCGAATTTTCCTCCCTTCATATTCAATAGGTCTGTGTAAGAACATTTACAGTGGAACCCGGTCATAAGAGACCCACTTATAATGAGATTCCTACCGATAGTGGACAATATCAGAGATGTTGATAACAAATGTATAAAAACAATTTCCTGGATATAAGATAGTCATTGATAAGGGATTCGTGCTTATTGTGGACAAAACATCTCCCCATAGTTCATTCCAACCCCTATGTAAGAGACCAAGTAATTTTTCCCAAAACATTGCAGTCTGCATAGCATCAACATTGGCTCTTCCAAGCCTTGCCAAAACTATCATCAAATCATGTAAGTAGAAAATCTGACATTTTTGTTTACAAAGGAATCTGACAACTATGCGGAAAAGATTTTTCTTTTTGGGTGGATAACTTAAATACTTAGAGAAGCTGAGAAGTATAGAGCTATTTTGTAAGCATGTGGAGTAAAACTTTTATACATCATTAGCCAATATCATGTAGAAGGAAGATACAATTAATCTCAAAAATCACTTCAACATCTCTCATGGAACACAATGGAGAAATCTACCAATTTAGCTCTAGTATCTTTTAATACGAGTGAAATAAGCCCTGGGATGTTTTGCAGCCATCCTAATTCAATACAATTCATATCAACTTTTCAAAAACCCATTTCCCACTTAAGAGAGTTCCTGCTTATAAGAGATAAATTTCCTATACCATTGGTGTCTCTTTTAAAAGGGTTTCACTGTACCGTATTTACTCAAATATAGTCCCCCTCAAATATAATCCCCACTTATTTTAGAAGACAAAATTTAGAAAAAAAAATGAAGTTAAAAAGTATTTCTGAAGGGAAACTCTCATTCAAAATTCCTTGTGAATCGGTTGCTTTTGTTAGTATGCTAATGTGCATTTCAACTTCTTTTGAAATTACCAGATCCACATGGACTTCAGATCTACATGCTGCATTATTTGAGCATAATTTAGAACTCGGAGTTTGAAGTTAGTGTCACTGCACCTTTGATCTCCCAAATTTCGTTGTGTCGAAGATCCCCGTCCTTGGACAAAATCGTGTGTCACAGTCCTGTCAGCACGGTGACGGCAAACTGTTATTCCTAGGAGACAAGGACCACTTCGGTTTCCAATTCGAATGAGCATCAAATCCAGTCATCATCGATCGATGTTCTTTGTGTTACGTACGTGTGTTATGACTTGTTTTCACACATGAAACTGAATTGACAAAGCAGTTTTCCCCTCCTAAACTCCAAATATTGTCCCCCCCACAGATTTTTGGGCAATTTTTTTCGGATAAAAGGTGGGACTATATTCGGGTATATACGGTAATTGTTATTTGGCCCAAAAATTGTATGGTTTCCCCAACTTTGCATAATTTCTGTATTTTACAGTATGATTACTGCTTAATTCATAATGTCATAATAAGTTTATTTCATTTTGGAATCTAGGTTGTGATTTTTAGTAATCATTTGTACAAAATACTTTTAAAAAGATACTCACTATTTGTGAGAGCTAAGCAATGGTTCAGACCACAAGTAATTTGAATAACATGACTCGTGGCTAAGCTTTTCACCATTTTTGGGGTCTCCTGAGTTCCAGAGCCACGGCCCAAACCTATAACAAAACAAGAAAAGAAGAACAAATTGTTACTTCATTCATTACACAACAGAACAGGGACAGATTTTTCATGCAGTAATTGTAGAATTAAGACACCTAATAATTATAATGTTTTCATGACTAATACCAAACCTAAATTTTATTTACTAAATTGTAGAGTGGAAATGAAACCATGGGCTAAGAGACCAAAAATACAAAAATGAAAAAAATTTGTCAAATTGGGTTCTAAATGTGCAGTTAAGTGGGATATTGGTAATTGTAATGGTGTTTAAAATTTTACAGAACTATGTATGTGCCAAGATGCACCAGTTGAAAAGTAAACTCTGGCTATGTGTCCATCATCACGAAGTATTTTGCTCTTATAAGTATTTTTGACAAGTAATTTGTATCTGGTCATTCTCATCCCTTGTTAGAGCTTGCATAAAAAAACAAAATACTTTTTGGAAAAATATTATGCAAAAAACAAGACTTTTACAATTTTAAGAATGCAGCTAAACTATATTAACCTACAAAAAATTTCAAAGGATCGGTGGCTTCAAATAAGAAAAGAAAGTGTAACTATGAGATGTTTAATTGAAATGGAAGGTTGGATCACAAGAAATCCTAAAAATGGTATAAAAGCATAAGACATTAAAAAATCCTAGCCTTCAACAATATAATTAAATATATAAACTTTATAGTAAAAAGTGCCAATATATAGAAAATCTGCCACTACCCGAAGAAAACCGGAGAAAAACCTGAGCCAGGATGAAGCTACAGAGATAACGTATACAACCATGCCAAGGTTGCGCACAGTTAGAATAAACTATTATAAATAAAAAGAATCAAAAACAACATCCATGAAAAAAAAGAATTTAACCAGTATCTAGAGTACTACAACAATGGCGTGACTAAGTACAAGTAACATCACTTACATCTTCGAAAATCATAATTTATCGGTAAATTAAATCTCTCATTAATTTATTTTATTCATATCAGTAAATTCTTTCACATATTAGAAGCAGAAGAGAATTACAAAACTTTTAACCATGGATTTGAAGGGATTCAGTTCATTAATATCTCTTATATTTTTTGGAAGGGAATTATACAAAATTATTCCTGAATGGTATGGCCCTTTTTGGCCAAGAGTGGATGACACGCTATAACGATGAATATTAGCCTCATTACCAGTGTTGTGCTCGTGACCTAGACTATTTCTTCTAAAGCAGGGGTGGGATTTTAATAATTCTATCTTAACAAACATGACTACTTCATATATGTATATTCAAGGAAGAGGGAGACCACTTCGCTATATAAAGGTTTACATGATGGTTTAGATGATCTGAATGAAACCAAGACGAGAGGGTAGATAGGGCTCTTTGCGCATTGACATGTTTACATAGTAAAATACTGTCATCAGCAAAAAGAACTGTTTTGCAATCAGGTGTGTGGTTATTTATTAATATAGTTTGATTAAAATTATTTATTATACATGAAATCTACATACAGAAGGCCAAAGTATAGCATATGGTCCAAAGAGGGTTCGAAAAAATGATTAATGTCATAATACTACAAATATTATTACGGTTCCGAAAATATAAGCCGTATTCTTCGCTCTTCATGTTTACGGTAGTTATAAAGAAATATTGTTCCGCACTATTTTCTTCTCTGCCCCACCGTTTATGTTAGTATGTTAGGGGTATGTTAATTATAATATGGCTTGCGACAGCGAGCCATGAACAAGTATAATGAACAATGATGTTAGATTAGCCATGAACAATGATGTTAGGTTTGTTAGACCCGGCGATTTAGTTTTAAGAAAATATGTTGTATGTGTGAAGATGCAGGCGATGGTGGAGGTAGCAGCACTCGCGGAAGGATATACTAAGAATAAGGTTATTTTTCTACGGCGTTGGACCGTAAGGTAGATTTGGTCCATACAGAATGACTAATCACGATATCTCAAGAACTATTAAACCTACAAACTTGAAATTTGGCAGCTAGGTTCCTTACATGTAGTAAACATCCTATAAGAAAGGATTTGACAAAAATCCACCACTAAGAAGGTGAAATGGGGGTTGGATGTATGTGTGAATATTCCACCATAATTATAGAATGCCTGGAGCAATTTCAACCAAACTTGGTACACAGATGACTGACTACCTGACAACAAACTGTGGGAATAAAACATCCCTAAGGAGGGGGCAGGAAGGGGCGCTATGATAAAATAATTGTAAAGCTGATATTTGATGTGAAACTATACTTTTTGGTGCCGTTGATACAGATAAGGACGCGCCCGATTACTAACAGTCCACATGTAGATAATATACCCTTAGCATCCATAAAATAATTTAAAAAGACCAATATTTGTGTCGGATAAATCATTTTTGGAGTCGCTGAAATGAAGAGCAACACTGTCGATGACACTAAAGTGCGTAATCATTCCCTACAAGGAATTAACAACCTTTGGGTAGCGGGTGAAAAGGGAATGAAATGTAAAAATAACCGAATATGACAGAGATTAGTGTTGAGGTCATAGTTTTTTGGGGTTTCTGAAATAAGTAGTGATATTCCCGATGATGCCTAAGTCCACGATCAGCTCCTAAACACCCCTAACACATCTTAGTAAAGGCATGCCATGAAAAAATTATAAGAAATGTCACCCATGACAAGTTCACAGTTTTTGACATTTCTGAGCTGATAGCAAAATTCTGATATTGAGTAAGTCTAAATTTGCCCACATGGAGAAAAAGACCTCAAAAGCAAGGATGGAAACGAGATGTATAAAAAAATATTGAAAACTACCAATTTGCATCAGATCCATAGATCTCAGGGTGTCTAAAATCTGACTCTCATTATACAAGCAATAATTGTAAGTTTAAATTGATCTTACAAAACCAGCCCTTTTTTGTTGACTATTATTTATTTCATTTCACAATGTTTCAGCATTATATTGCTGCTGAACAAATTTAGATTTTAAAAAATACGTTCACCTGACGATGGTCGCAATATATTGCTGAAACATTTTGAAATAAAATAAATAATTACAAAACAAGGTCGGTTCTATAATGTCAATTTAATTTTGATTGTAGACAAGAATAATGTCAATTGTAAGTTTAAATCAGTCATCTCATAAACCCATGGTGGGATTTTGCTGAGACTTGATATATAAATGTTTCTCAATATCAAGAATTGTATACCATAAGTCAATCTTGTGATAATTCATTTTGAAAAATTATTTTTGTAGAACTGTTCTAATTTTGCACTTGGGTTTTTGACAATCTTACAATGCTGCACTGTCCCAGCCTCCCTCTGCTCCTCCTTCACAGGGTAATATTTCCATCAACACCACCAAATAAAGCAGCTTCCGAGGTTGGGGGAAAAGTTGGTGACATCTCCAGACAATTTTCACAGTCATGGGTGGGCGGCAGTCATCCATTTAGATGCATTCGATTGGTGCTTCAAGCAAAAGCCACCAACTTGGTCTTCGAAAATCTCTATGTTTAGAACTCAGTTCATGGGGCAAGTCAGTCCAAGGGGCTGTTGAATATCTGGGAGTGTCTATATGATCCATCCCATGAGGAAGTCCCTGAGCTGACCTCCTGAAATGGTGGGTCAATCAGTGTTTCAATCAAAGATGTATTTCCCCCCAGGGGACTTACATCTAGTAAGTATGTGTTTGGCAAACACGGGGCCCCGAGCTGAGTCTGGCATTACTTTCCACTTACTTGCGCCAGCCTCCTTCCTTTCTCTTTCCTGACCTTCCTTGATCACCTCTTGTTCTTTTCGATCCCGATGCTATTAGGGCTAGGGTATCTTTCATTTTCCTCATTTTTTGTCCTCAATGTTTTGATGTATGTTTTGGGATATGTTTTGATATATTGTAATTCAGGAGGGTTTTTAGTGGGAATGGTTGAGTCATTTGGCGAGTCCCGCACGCGGGGAGAGTCACGTTGGCTCTCCTTAGTGCGTAACTGCATTGTCCCTACCGGTACAGAATTTTAGGGCTCTAATGATCCCAATGTCGACAAGCTGTAAAGCCCCACAAAAAAAATGTATTTACATGCCATGAACCCCACTGTCCGAGATATATCCATTGGGTGCTCACCTACAGGTTGTGATGTTTGACTTTTGTGGAATGTTTCATGCTAAAGCAATGCACAGCACTTGCTACTGATGTCTATGAAATGATAAATGTCACATTCCCCAGTAGTGTGGGCGCTGCTCCATGTGATCTGGATATGGTGAGATGAGGGACTAGTACCTCTGCTATGTTAAATTAATAATGAAGCTCTTATAAATTAAAAACACAACAAATGAAAATAACCTAATCAAATTAAATATAAATAAGAGTTCATTCATTAAAAATTTACTAAAAACTAAATGTGAGCTGTATTGACTAAATGTAAGCGTTGCTCTGTACACTAGAATAATAATGCAAAAACTAACAATTTTTTAATTATTTTTAATATATTTTTAACATAAATTTCATTAAATTAACAAATTAGTTATGAAAAAAATCTATAAATTCATTGACTAAAAATGTACCAAAAATTATATTATAATAAATAACAAAGAAAAATAATGAATAAATCTGAGCATAGCTCGGTCCCTTGATATTGTATAATTATACTACCAAAGCTGTTAAGTTCACATTAGTAAAAAAAATGTAGGAGTGCAAGAATAAAATCAACATAAAACAACCAATATTAGGGTTAAACAGTTTTTTAGGTGAATTACCATACTTCTGATGCCGCTATGTAACTGTTCAGACCATATGAGGTGAACACCCCAAAAGGCGGGGATTGGGAAGAGCGGAACACAAAAAATTATCAAAAACGGATGATATTAGTGTCAAATTCTTAGCTTTCAGGGTTAATAAGATGAAAGGAGACACTTCTAATGTTATGTAAGAATTGGGCCACCTTTGGGGGGGGGGGTTATAAACAGTCCTAGAATGGATGGAGTGGGAAGGGAGTGTCATGTAAAAATATTTGATTGAGAAAGATGGATATTTGTGTTTAATCCATATATTTTGTGTGTCTTTCAGATGAACAATGGCATGATGTTGTTACATTTCAACACTTACAGGGGGTTAAATATCCCTAACACTCTTAAGGGTGAAGGGGTGTGACGGACTTATTTGTGACATTTTGAATGATTTGTTTCCCTTACATTGCTTGCTCATGATGTGTTTCACCCATGGATTTATTTCTTCCTGGGGATGTAACTCAAAATGCAGTATACAATCAAGTTATATATTAAAATTGCATTACTATGAATTTGTAAAATAGGGATGCCATACATATGTTCGAATGACAGCAAGTAAAATTATTTCGATTTGACGATATAGATAGCAATTTTATTCTTTCTTGAGTAAAAGAAGATTGGTATAAGAAAATCCCAGGCATCATCAGGTAATAAGCTAGAATAATAATAATAAATTTATTGTCAAAAAACAGTACAAACTGCATATGACCACATGGAGGACAATAAACTAATTTACTCTCCGGAAGCAAGCAAGGGACCATCCCATCAATTCCGATCAAGGGTCCTAAGGCAGAGACGGATTTTAAAAAAATTCAGCATAAGTTCCTAGATAAGACAAAAGTTAGCTGCGAGTTACAACACTAATAGAATGTCAATATGTTTGTAATTTTACGCCAAAAAATACATGTACAAGTTATTATCGATTATAAATATATATTTAATTTTAATAAAAAATATAAATTTAATATCGATTGATTCTTGAATTACTTCTAGAATATATCTCAGTTGGTGTTGTAAAAAAACAAACACTTCTTAATTATATCAGTGAAAATAAGGGATTGCGAATACACACCAATACGACGAAACCAACTTAAATGGATAATATTATCACTGGATATCAATGAGGATTTGAGAAAGAATAAACTTGCAGACATAATACAAAATTCACTTGAGAAAAGCAGCAAATACTCAGCTTATAATCTGAATATATACAGTCGGTACTCATTTGAAAACTGTTTCTTCGTTCTCTCGTAACAAATATTATGGCAAACAGTTGCTTGTATCATAGTTGCTATGCCTTATTTATAGGTTGCTGGATTAACAAGTATACCTCTTCCAGAAAATTGTTTTAAATAATATCAAACTCAAGAAAACTTTTGATAGGGGTTTTATTTCAGTAATTTAATGAAGCCAATTAGTTGTTTGGCAATTATTTATGTTTGTAAACTATATTTATGAATTATTTTGGTCAAAAATATACATAATTTATAATTTTTCATTAGAAGATAGTCCAGCAGTGAAGATAAATATTTTTAAAACAAATTTCTAGGCTTACCAAGCTGCCCATGTGAATCACATCCCCAACTGAAGACTTGGCCCCACTCATTAACAGCAAGAGAATGATTGGCCCCACAAGATGCTCCAGTAATAATATATTGTGATAAAGCATCAACACGTTCTAAAATTTAAAAAGAAGATGGACATCAGAAAATATTTTTAATAATAATGAGCAAGAAAATAAATAATTGATACATATAGTACATTCCTCATAATATAACAAAAGAACTAAGAACAAAGAATTTTTCAAAAACACAAGTTGATACATCACTTTACAATTTGACTGCAATTATACTAATAGATTTATAACCAAAATGCTGCTTTATGGAAGGCTGCAAAAACCTTATTTTTGTTAAACAAGTGAGCAAGGGAGGCATTAGCTTCACCCAATAAAAATTGGTTTTTGAAAATTCGTCCAAGCTCTTTGAAAACAAAATTTTCATTTCTGCAATGTCATCTATGTGACTACATAGTTTTCTTAAAACTGATGGGAACAAGTTTACAAACTGCACAATCAGTGAAGTTATCCTTACCTTATCCTTCCTTAATTCAGTAAAACATAGTTGAAAAATAATTTGATGATGTTAAAAACATTACCTGTAATTTGATGCCATAAATCACACATCAAGTCATACATGAAATACTCTACAATATTTAGATTAATTTAGAAGAAAGTAAAAAGAAAAATGCAGCAAAACATAAAATTTCTCTCTCTCTTTTCCTCTTTCATGTACACTCAAATTCAAGTCACGAAATAGCCTAAGATATAAATATGAGCAACATGAGATTTACAACTTACCCAGCTTTTTTCGAGCCTTAGTATGCCCCAGTTGTCCGTAATCATTGCTGCCGCAAGAGTACACTTTTCCACACTTTGTAACAACTAAAGTATGATGCCATCCACAAGCCACTGCAAAAAGAAAGTCACAAATAAGAATACTGAAGGGAAAAGTGAGAAGGTTGAATGATATGAAACTGACGCTCAGAAAAGTCACAGGAAAGATTTTTAGAATTCCTGAAGAAAAATAAGGGTAAACTTCACTTTACTTGACTGTTCTGCAAAAATAATGACAAGAGTACACTTTGAAACACTTTAACACAAAAATAAATTAAAAGGAAAATTGAAAACAAGCATTGCAAAAAATATCCATTTTCTCTATCAACAGTAAACACACATTAAGAAAATGAAAATAAAATGAGAGATGATGAAATATCTTACCTTGAACGACAGCTGTTGAAAGGGCAAAAGTCAGTTCTCTGGGTGACAGTATTTGTTCTTCCTCAATGCCTCCTAACCCCAATTCACCATTAACAGTGTTGCCCCAGCAAAACATATTGCCAGGTTCGGTTTGTAAAAATTTCGCTAATGTGCACCATACACTTGCCTGCAAAAACAGACGAAGTTCAACAACAAGACGACACTCACGACACCACTTCAAAATAAAACCGAATCGTAAAACATACAGCCTCAAGCATATTCTTGAACAAAACACCAAAAACAACACATATTACCCCAACAGACAGCGTGACACGGACATATACGCCGAAAAATCATCAATTGTCAAGATTGTCAATTACCGAAACTGTGGTATCCATTGGGGTTAGGGTTAGACTTATCGGTTACAACAACTTTACTTAATTCTCTCATTTGGATCTTGATAGAGAATGTTATTGAATCCAATACTTAACGTGAGAGTAAACATTTCTACTTTTCCTCAGGCACGGCCCCGGCTCACACAAGGTCTGATAAGCACAACTTGCACATCTAATCAGTCTTCCGTGTTAGCATCTAATCTACTCATATTTCACCTTGATGAATAGCTTGAGAGAGAAATACGAGAACGTTCGCGAAAACATCCGATATGCATGGTGATGCATGCTCACACCAGCGCGGTAAACCAAATCATATGTAACATTGTGTAACATATAAACGTATGCAACATCATTGAAAATCAGGTCAATTAACTCCCGCGAGGTTGCAATGATACTATTCTTTGAGGAAGTAGTGTTAAAATTTCTCTATATAAGAAGCTAAACAGCAGTACCAATCAATATGGTCTAGGAATGACGAGCTAAAAGTAAATTACCACGTTCTACCACACGAAATCAGCAAGAAACTGTAAGAACAAAATACAAATTATTCAAAAAGTTGAAAGTAAAACAAAATCAACAAAGCCCCTGTAATATCCTGGAACATACAAAATTCATCTTCGTTATTTTCATAAGAACAAAATTAAAGAATTAGCCAGTTACAGGTCGCACCATATATGAAAAATAAATATATAACAAATACTACTTTTTTAGTGTGTGACAAGGAAAGTGTAAATATGATCGCAGTTAAGTTTTTTTTAGTATACAACACTTTTCACTCATAAACGAATACCATTTGCTTTTTTATTTTATATTTAGATTTTTCTCTTTTCATCCCGACCAGATCCCGACACTGCCTCATGACCCTTGATCGGAATTGGGACGGTCCCTTGCTTGCTTCAGGAGAGTAAATTAGTTTATTGTCCTCCAAGTGGTCATATGCAGTTTGTAAACTTCCTTTGAATAAAAATGTATATTTAAATTTCTTAGTATTAAAAATGTCGATAACCGTCTTCTAGTCCAAACACGAGAGAAAACACGTTATTTTTACTGTTGCATTTCAGTGAATCAAAAATGGAGTTGATATAAAATGAAAATAAGAGAGTAAAACCACGCGAAAATATGACTTACAAATGTGTAGTTCTAGTTTCACCTATGTGTGAAGCAATACAGTATACTCGTCATTGTCGCGGAGACTCGTTCATCCGCAGACAGCAATACGCTTGCAAAACGGTTTGGGCATGGCTTATCATGGTTTATTCATATGTATGTATTCTCGAATAGGCCAACTAAAGATCCCGATAACGAGTGTAAGTAAGGCTCAGTTCTGTGTAAGTTTACTTACTAGACACATCGTGAATTTTTGGGGGAACAGCGTCCAGATATAATCTAGATAGCAGTATCCGAGTAAACTTTTCAAACGCCACAGTTATTTGAACTGAGACATATAATTCAAAAGCTACAAATTTTTCTTGCCCCACCTGGTAATTGAACCCAGAATGACTTGGTGACGTTACCAAATTCGGGAGAACTGCCAACCTATTCAATTGATTCCTATTATATCGTACATTACTCGACTTTTATTTTCATCTTATACGTTGTATTCACTTCCACCAAACTTGACAAAATACCTCTAGGAGAGCCTGCCCTTAAAATACTAGCTTTTTATCCTTTGTAGAGTAACACAAAATTAATATTCCTATTAATAAAATACATTGCATAAATTATCCAAGAAATCTTAATTTTTAATCTACTTTGAACGAAATTCATTTTACGCTCATTGTTGTTTCCATAGCGTTGGTACACTCGTAAGGTAGTGTAAGTGCTGAGTGCTACCAAACGACAATCTGAGGCAGTCCAAGTTTAACGAGCGTCAGGGATTTTGTTCTAAAATATTGGTAAATAATAATAAATAAATAAATTTATTGTCAAAAAACAGTACAAACTGCGTATGACCACGTGGAGGGAAAAAAAACTAATTTACTCTCCGGAAGCAAGCAAGGGACCATCCCATCAATTCCGATCAAGGGCCCTAAGGCAGAGGCGGATTCAAAAAATTCAGCAAAAATTCCTAGATAAGATAAAAAGTTAGCTGCGAGTTATAATACTAATAGAATGTCAATATGTTTGTAATTTTAAGCAAAAAATTACATGTAAGTTATTATCGAACTATAGATTATTCTGAGTATAGTGCTTAAAAATTGAAATAACACTAAATTCACGATTTATTGTTACAATAGACCCGCCCCTAGACAAAGCCTAGAGAACCTGTATGATAAATCCGCCTCTACCCGAAGGAAAACCGGAGAAAAACCCGGGCCAGGATGGGATGGTGATGGCTGTCCTGAAGCACCACTCGAGTCCGCTATCTTTTTTCTTTTGGTGTCCAAATTCTCGATAACTTGAGTATATGTATGGAGGTATTAGTATTTGACATTGCATTACTTTAATAAAAACCTTAACTTACCTTATTCATTTTGGGACAAAACTTAAATAAAAGCGTTTTTAAAATGTCAAAAATATTTTACATTTTATAATAGTTTGATTATTCTTATTAGTTTAACATAAGTACCAAGTACTCTATATGGTAACATCTACTAGAATTTTCTTGATTGTAATATGCAGTTTAACTCATTAAGTCAATGAATTCTGCAATTCACTTAACAGAAAATTTTGATCAACATAAGGCATGCTACAATATCTTCTCAAAAGAATCCCAAACATATCATTAGTCTGTAAATTTTGAAACTTATACTCTTTCTACCTGGATTGGTATTTTTAATATACCTAGTGATTAGAGTATTAAGAAATGTTTACATTTCCTGAAGAAAGTTGTTCAGAAGACTTTCATAAGTTTTTTAATCTTAAGCAATTTACCTTTTACCTGACAAGTTCAATTAGATGCCTCAATTAGTTCAATATCCTTCTCTAACAGCATTTTTTTTTTCAATTTGGTACTCTTGCTTAACTTTGTAATTATTGTTTACCTATTTGGTTAAATAAAACAATTGTGCTTCTTCCTAGTTTGTGGGGATCAAAATTAACCCTAAAATGAATAGGAATTATATTTATATATAAATATATATTTGTA
>NNCF01134966.1:131521-154799 GCA_002313205.1 Laupala kohalensis
AGAAATTATATTTATATATAAATATATATAGGGATAAAACAGGTAGTCATCCAAAACAAGAAGTTATAGCAAAATTGACATATCAGATGGAGTCATGGGAATTTGACAGATTTCACGGGTTTTAGGAGAACTTAGAAAGCTTCACTGCATTAAATTCTCACAAGAATCTTTATATGTTCAGAAATACGGAACACAAACTATTCAGTAACATCTACAAATTCTCTTAAACGTTCATGAATCATAGAACTTGCTACTCAGTTTTAGTATTTTTTGAGCAGCAAGAATACACAAATTACTGGGTGAATGCAGTTGAGTAAACAAATAACTTGTCTGTAAAGATCAAAGGCCTGAACATTAGTTAATTTGTCTTGGAATGATCCTGTGGAGAAATTATTTGTCTTCTTGTGAGGTTAATGGAAACATTTTTTGTTTCCTTCCAGTAAACATAACTTGTCAGGCCTCTCAGAAGTGAAGAATAACATTTAAAATGAGTATCCTAAGAAAATACCTATTTACAACAAGAGAGAATGAGGACAAACTTTGGTGTGCATTTAGATGTTAAAACTAATTCTTTTGTGACCAAGTCATGTGCCATGACCAGTAGCCCTTGCGTTGCAAGAGCACATTGAGCAAGAACTTGAGGTTAAGGCAGGTGTCATTACTTTAGCTGAAAATAGTGAATGGGGTGCACCTTTAGTGCATTCAGATGGTAAATTTTGACAGTATTGACAACTATGCAAGGTGGAGAGTTGTTATCAAGATTAGATTTGCAAGAATTCTATTAGAATGAGTTAGCAGAGGATTCAAAGTATTATCTAGCATGGCGCACAACAGCAGCATTAATGTGCCGAACTGACTGCCTTACGGTAGCAAGTCAAGATGAGCAGTTTTTCAAATCGTATGGAAAAAATAGTTGGGAATTAAGGGAGTAAAAAAATTCAATTGACTATAGTAACACAAAAGAACATTTAGAAACCTTAAAGCAAGTATTTGAACATTTAAAACAGGCCAGGCTTTAATTAAATTTGAAGAAGTGTACTTTTCTTCAAAAAATGATTTTGTACTTGTGGCATATTTGACTATGAGTATTAACATAAAGCCCCCAATCAATTCATTGAATAATTGAAGCGTCGATTACTCAGGGTGTGACAGCAGTTAAGACCTTCAAAGGTACAATGACTAAGGTAAATTTGTGCTGAATTTGGGTAGTTACCTCCACTGTATCAATTGTTGTGCACAAACAAATTTAGGAATGGAATGATAAACGTAAGGAGTCTTTTGAAGTGAAAGAATACCTATTTTGGGATGCTATTGACCTACTGTATTTGTTATCATTTGCTTACACTGAATGAAACTCATATCAACCATTTCTTGCACTGTCAATGAATACATTTAGTAAGATAATGGAGAGAGAGCTGCAGTTGTATGTGTAAAAATTAAATATATTATTGCGAGTGCAGTGTTAACGAACTAGAAAAAGAATGTTTAAAATTGTCACAGTAATTTATAAAATTTTAAATGTTATGGTATCTGGAATCTGATGATAAAGGAATGTGATGTAGTTTGCAAGACTTGTAACTGTAGTCGGTTTGAATGAGATAGATTTCAGTATCAAGCCAACCTTCCGGCATGGTGAACCATTCCAAGAAAATTGTTCTTACAGTAAGTTTATAAAAAATAAACTTTTGATGATTAATAGTGTTGTTCCTGCTTGATACATAACAATATACTGTGGTATTTATGAAACAAATTTAACAAGAAACATTTTAAATAGTTAAAATAATTGGAGTGTCAAGGTCCAAATATATTATTCTTTTGGACGATTTAACTTAGTAGCAATTTACACAACACTAAATAGTAATAAAATTTTAAAAATTAACACAACTTGTCTTGAAATTCAAGCTCCTTCGATCACTCTGTGTGTTGATGTTCACTGCTTAAGAGAAAATCAGCAGAACTCTGAAAAACAAAAATGAAAAACTTAAAAACAATATGAAAGAAGTTCAATAATTCTCCCCATCAATTAATGACATAAATATTACACTATCACATCTCTGCTTGTTTAATTAAGGATCAGATATAGTAAACATATTTTCTCCAAAGAAAATATCAGTATAAGCAATATTGACACGTTGCAGGAAAAATAGGACAACTGACAATTAGAATTATAATACCAAAAAAGGAGATGAATAATAACAATAAATATTCATAACA
This sequence comes from Laupala kohalensis, assembly GCA_002313205.1. Taxonomy (NCBI): domain Eukaryota; kingdom Metazoa; phylum Arthropoda; class Insecta; order Orthoptera; family Trigonidiidae; genus Laupala; species Laupala kohalensis. The sequence goes on from NNCF01134966.1 coordinate 133,736, forward strand.
ATGAAAGAAAAGAGATTTCAATGCAAAATAATGAAGTGAAGAAAGTCTAAAAAGAGAAGTGCATTACTAAATGAAAACCTACCAGTGTAGTGGTATGGGACACTTGGAAGAATCACTCCACCTGTAACAGTACATAAATGTGATAAAGATGTTACCAATAGGTATTCTCAACTATCAATGAACTTAATTTCAGGATATAATTTTCCACATTTCTCACTTTGGATAGCAAATACTCATCGAACTTATCATCACAATGACATGGTATTTAAAATTTTGATCAAAATAATACTAAGACATGCAACTATTAGAGTATACAGTACAATTCATAACTTATAATTATAATTACAAAAAAAAAAAAAAAAACGAACCTCTAATAAAAAAATATATATATCTCACTGCATATTAGGAGAACTGTGAACTGAAAAAAAGTTCAGACTATTTTAGAAGAGGGTAAGGAAGTTTAACAACATTTAATAAATTGTATGCAAGTTTTTCAGTTTACTCAGATGTAAGAAATTATAACTTCTTTTTGTCATAATTTAGTATGTAAAAATTTTTGAAATTTTATCTACAATGTAATACAAGGATTAATCCAGCAACACATCCAAAATCAAAGAAATCCAGAAAAAATTCCATATCTGGAGGTGTGGCACACCAACACTAACAAGGACAGTATCTCAAATGACAAAAGTAAAAACAACATTGTGAAGAGGTTTTTGCATTAGAAACGACAATCTGAGTAATAATTTTTGTCAGAAAAATCGGGTAAATTTTGTTTGCTGGGGACACCCGGCGATTTGAAATTGCAGACAGGGTGACTTGAAAGTGCATACTGAATGTTGAGTTGCCACAGCTAGGCAAGAGCTGTCTTCTGCATAATATTTCCCCATGAATGTAATGGAACAGAAAAATTATCTTGTTTTGGTTTCATGTCATAATGGCTTACTAAATCCAGATTTGCATAATTTCAAATACAAATTGAGAGTTGTAGTATGAGAATACACAAAAGTAATAACTTTCATAACAGAAGAAACATGTGCAACTTAAGCAAAACTGCAGCTTCAACTACAGTCCAAATGGAAAAGCTTTTTACAATTAATATACTATCCAACATACTAACCACAAAGAAGTTCTTTTTTCTCTTGGGGTTTTAGGGCTCGCCAACATCAAGGTCATTAGCACCTTTTCAAAGAAGTAATAATACACCTTGCCACATCTTAGAATGTGTGTAAAATCTGAAAAAGAAAAAAACATTACAACTCTGACTGAGGGATAAAAGTTCCATGAATATCTAATTAACTGAAAATATTCAGATTTTATGTACATCTTTTCAGCATACCCATTCAGAGTAGCAAATACTCAGTTTAATCATCATTTAGCCAGTTGAATACATATGAAGTAACTATTACAGTAAATGTAAATTTTTACCTTTAATGTAAATCAGAAGTTTCACCCAACAGTGCCTCCTAACAAAAAATCAACAGTCCTGGAAAAATAAACACACTAAGAAATGATTTAAAGAAATTCTCCCCAACAACTAATAAGATACAATTCACTATCAGATACCTATTTGCTTCATATAAATTCAGAAGTAGCAAATACATTAACATCACATTCTAGCCAAACATTTTTTTATCTAAATAATATAAAGACCCTGATAAAACGTCAGGAAAAATATGACAACTAAAAATTGGAATTAAAATATCAATAAAAAAAGAACAGCAATAAATATCGTAGCAATGAAATGTACTAGGTTTCAAGACAAAAGATTAAGAAACAATTTTTTTTATTAAAGAGTAAAGTTCAATATAGAATGAAAACCTACCTGTGCAGAGATGTGACATTTCCCCACCTGTAAAACCATATATATAAATAATTAAAATGATACTTGTTCAAAATTTTCTAAATGATAAGAATTAAGTTCAGGACATAAAAAAGAAATTGATTACATAAGAGGGAAAACAGTTCAACAATCATCTAATTAACTATATTTATTCAGATTTAATGTAAATCTTTTCAGCATACCCATTTCAGAGTAGCAAATACTCAATTTTCTCATCATTTAGCCAGCTTCAGCCAACAGTGCATTGTAATACAAATGGCAACCACCCCGGAGAAAATAACACCAAGACAGGACTTAACTAATTCTTCCCACGAACAAATGACTTATTTCACTATTAGATATCGATTTGCTTCATCAGAAGTAGCAAATACATTAACATACCTCTCTAGCCAAAGAAAATTTATTTATAATCAATATTGGCTCATGGCAGGATAAAAACAAATAAAATTGGAATTATAATACCAATAAGGAGAAGATTAACAGGAAATAAATATTCGTAATTATGTTTGATATGAGACTACAATAAGAATGAAGTAAAATATGTCTGAACTGAGAAAAGTCCATTACAAAATGAATACCTGCCTGTGTAGTGGGGTGTGGCACTCTGAAATATCTTCTCACCTGTAACAATACATAAATATGCGATTGGTATCATTCTAAACTATCAATGACCTTAATTTCAGGATATAATTTTCCACTTATCTTGCTTCAGATAGCAAATACTCATTGAACTTTTCATCATGCACACAATATAGTATTATTCTAAACAAAGTTTCCATGTTTAAAAAATTGATGCTTTAAGTAGTAATAGATTACACAGTAAAATACATAATATGTATAAAAGATGAAGCATGCATAATATTAGCACCTGAAATTATGCTCATTACTGCTTTGAATATCTACTCATTGTTCATTAAAGTAAAACCTAGTTAATAGCAAAAAGAGCTTTCTTTTAATGTACAATCTCAAAACAGAACTACTCACCAATATGAAGTAAAATACTTATGACCACACATTAGAAAAGCTGGGTAAAGAGTTATTTATCAAACATTTAATAAACTTTGTACACTAAAATTTCATGTAATTTTCTCAGCTTAAATCATGTGAGTAGCAAATAGTCGTATTTCTTGTTTTACATCAATGAGCTGGTTGAAATTTATAGGATACTGTAGTCTTTCATAACGATTTCACCTACAACGATAATCTCTCCTAAGTATGAAATGAAGGAAGGATGATTGTTTTGTCACAACAATAATGAATTCATTCTCTCTCTATACAGATATTGCACTTTTTAGAATGATAGTATTTTGCCTGTTCAAATCATTTTACAAAGAACTGCAGACTTGGAGGCAGCTACCACAAGAGGTTCAGTTAAGAGAAAACAGCTAGCAATAGGCAAGTCGTAAAATCAGTTATCTTCAATACATCAAATGTCTGTCAACCAATTACAAAATAAACAAGTCAGTAAGGATGACTTCAGCTTTTTGAACAAGGGGTCTGAAAATGAGATGCTGAAGGTCCGGTTTCCCTTTAGTCAACAATTGTCCCAAAAACACCCTGCAATCTCTGAACTTTGAAAAACCATAATGTACGTACATTATGTCGCGTTGCTTCTTCTTTTCAACAAGTTTATGGTATCACCCTATTTGAATATAGTTCCTCCCTTCTTTTGGGAGGCACTGGTGGTTAAGTTCAAAGTTATTCAGAAGGGATATGCTCAACAAAAACTACATGTGAAATAATTGGAACTGGTATGTAAAACTGAAGGATTATTCAATTAAATGACCTCCTCCTTACATTGCCAGATCCTCACAGGCTTGTGCTCTACTTTGAATTCCTGTACTGCCGGTTCATTTCAGTGCATCTTATCATAATTTAGAAATTGCAGTTTGAAGTTAGCTTCAAAGCTTCTTCGACAGCCCAACTTTCGTTATGGAAGAAGAACCAATTTCTCAACAGAATTGTGGGACACCGTTGGCGTGACGGCAATCAGAAAATACACAAAAAATAGCATATTTTTCACCCAATTAGCACCTACAACTTTTGTTATATTAGCTTCTATTACTTTGAAACTAAATTTTTTGTTTCTTAAGACCTACAATTTTATTATATTCAATAGTGCATGTTTCAACAGAATACACATATATGTATTAAAGCCATATACTAACAAGAGAGTCTAACACTTCAACGATGTGTTCCTTGGCAGCTTTTTTTTTTTCAAACTTGAAAATAATGATTTAATTTGAATAAAACATATGCAAGCAACAATATAAAACCAAACCCATAAGCAAAAACCAAACCAAACAAAAAACCTTTTGGATTTTCATGTACTTTCTTTTAGAAAGCTAATCAATTTTTCAACATCTATGAAATGATATACTTACAAATGAATATTAGGCAAAAAGTTAAGCATTATCCACTCCAAAATTTGTATTTTTGTCACAACCTACTTTTATTGAGAAAATACCTCTCACTTCTCAAACTCTTGGATAAGGTGAGTTAACCAACTTGCCCCCAAAATCGGTGCCATAATACCTTCACCAAAATGGATGCATGTTATATGACATGTGAGGGTAAAATACGCCCTAACACCATTTCTCAATTGAAAAAACAATGAAATACATACATGATACTCTTCTGATATGAGTACATATTGTGTATACTGTAAATAAAGAGCAACTGTGTACCTTCAGAGCATCTGATCTACATGAATGTTATACATGCCTTTTAAATACACTATATTTTTAATTCCTGTATTATCAATTTTGACAAAGTTTTTTCCCATTTAATGCCCCATTTTGCTTTTCCTTTGTATAGTACCTAAATTCCACAGATCTTTAGCCTTTTTTGAGGAAAATCTAATTTATTGCAACTTGCAATTTATTCTGTTCCAAGCAATAAATCATTCCTAGACGACACGGACCACTTGGGTTTCCCCACTGAACGAGTGTCAAATTCCGCCATTGACAATCATCGATCAACGTTGTTTGTGATACATTACATGTACAACTCGTGTTCACCTAACTTATTTCCAGCAACAAAAATTTAAAAGAGCAGCATTCCTGTGCCAAACATCAAATATAGCCGCCCCTCTCCTCCCACCACGCCTTCTTGGGTAAGAAAAGGGGAGACAGATTTGAGCAATAATGATGAAAATGCCCAGTGCGTTAGAAAGAATTCAAGAGAGAGAGCTGTAGCTTAGTAACAGTACATTAAGTACATAAAACATACAATTGTTACCTTAAATATAAAGCGAAAGATGAATCCAGCAGCACATTCAAAAGAAATTAACCATCTCTGTAAAAAATAAAAAGCATTAGAAAGTACCTAAGAAAACCCCCCAACAGACTAATGATGGAAATAATACACTATCAGACTTCTATTTGCTTCATAAATCATCAGAAGTAGCAAATACATTAACATCACATTATACAAACAAAATATAACTATACCAAGATAACACCCTGACGCTCTGGAAGGAAAGAGAAGAAAAGGAGGAAAATAGGAAACATTATACCAGTAGAAGAATTCAGCAAAATCAATTAAAAAGAAACGGAGCTAATTACATAGGAATAAGAAGCTTCTTCAGAACAATTAAAAATTAAAACAAATAATAATACATACCACTATTAAGTAATATACACCTTGCCACTAATTTATAGAACAGTCCTTGAGTGTTAAACCTGAAAAAGGGGAGATGATTATTGGACAGCAGGGAAATTAGGGGAGCATTTAATAAACATAATAAAAGAATAAAAACTAAAACCCTCAGTACTCCCTTTCTTCCTTATGTCTTCCTTTTCATATCCTACAGATAATAAACTTGAACATTCTCTCACATTGTTGAACATGAAAGAAATAAATAACTATTGTTTTCAATTTTTTAATATCTTTTGGACTTGAGCTATTAATCCCATTCAACACTATAAATAGTCTTTCACAGTCTACTAAAAATCTCACTGAAGGAATTGGAATACAATTTAGAATAAGAAAATATTGTCAACATTGCTAAAACAAAATGTTTCGCTATAACTTTGGTAGACAAGAAACTTGAGAAACTAACGTGGTTAGTTTTTCTGCCATTTTTAAAGAAGTTGAAAAGGGAAACTATGTTAAAAAAATTTACTAACCACCTAGGTTTTCATCAAATATTTCAATAAAACTTTGAAGATGTAAATATATAATTTAGGCACCAAAAAATAAATTCAACATGAAGTTGCTAGTTAAAGCTCATTTCAAAGAAAAAGTATCCCCTAGTAATAAATCAGGCATCCAATAGATGTTTGAAGACTGCAACAAATAATTAATATTTATTATGTTCTACATCAGGTAGCAAATAGAATTTGAAATAATTTAAAACATGAAAGTAAGATCCAACAAACAATATTATGATTTTAAATTACAATGGGGAATTCACCCTCCATCCCAGATACTCTAAACACCAAAAATGTTTAGTATCATTTGAAGTTTCCAGAAATATATCAGGTTAACAAATTAATCTACCTAACTATTAATAAGATAATAAAATTACCTACGAAATAAAATATTCCTGATTTTCAGTCCCCAGCATACTTCAAAAAATTTCATATCTATGAAAAAATTCAGCACTTCCCACAAATGTCAGACAGAATGCTTCCCATATCAAATTCTGGAAAACTTCATTAAAATTTGTCAAATCTAATTTTGTATTAAGTTCACTTACTAAATATATTCATTACCATAAATACAACTAGAAAATCCGACTGAAAAGCAGGGAAATTTCAATTTATGAAGAAAAAACAAATCACTGAATTCAGAAAAAAAAATCCCTATGAAAAAATGCCCCTGAAAAAGAACCCTCAACTTTTGATCACGTAGGAAAAAAATGATCATGTAGGCGTTAGGCTTAATGGTAGTTTTCGCAGATGGTATTTCCACAGATTTTACACCACTCTTTTGGATAGGTTTAGCGACAAGCTTTACCCAAGTCTGTGACTGTCTTAGGTACATCTGGCTTTGATAAAGATCTTCCATTTGTTTTTTCAACAGTTTATACTTTCTCAACATTCCTTACCTTGGGCAAACTACACCCTCCTTTAAGTTGTCTTATCAATTATGGGGACATGACGACCATCAAAATGGTGAGATAGAGAATGTTTTCTAGTAGCCTGCAAAACCTTCTTACTGGCTCTACCAGCTTTTGTAACTTTGCTGAGTTTGCCACGCCATTACGTAGGAATTAAAGTATTTAAAAATATACTCATTACTCTACTATATACAAAATCCCGTCTTATCTCTTTTCACAGAATAAGTACTAGTAAAACTAACTAAACTGAAGAAATACATATTTATATTACTAACAAGGATAAAAAATTAATACGGATATACATAGTGGTCTTGTGAACACTCCACTAGTAGATTAAGATTTCAATCAACAATTTAAAATCTGTTTTTGCCATCTTTCATGAAGGCAAATAATTATCCTTCTTTACCTCCACAGATTTGCACAAGGTTCCATAGAAAGATTCCAGTCTGGCAAAGGCAGATTGTGTTCATATCACGAAGTTCCCAACATGGTCACCAGCTTACTTCAAGAAATTTAACATATTCACATTGATAAGATCAACATCTGTGATATTGCCGAACACCTTAGATGGAATACACCTGGAAGAATTGTAGAAATCAGCATTCACTCGATAAGAATTGGAATTAACTAGATAATCATTAACTTCTCAGAAATAGTAAATCTTCATTAAGTTTCAGAACCCAATGCTCTGTAAAAATTGTGTTTCATCATGAACAGAAACAAGTTAAGAAAACAATCAAAAGTGTTCACCTGGTCACCATGATAAATAATCTGGATGTGTCATCTATGATGACTGGCTTGGGCTTGACTTGCAGCAACTTCCATGTGTTTATTTTCCTTTTCTTCCCTTCTTTAAGCTTCTCCTTCAGAAGTCCCCTCTAATCCTTCTGAATAGCATGAGCTTATTTTCGTTTCATCTCTCAGGGAAGAGCACACTGGATTTTCTCAGAAAGGTTCTTTACACCCTGAAAGTCAGTGTAGAACTATTAGAAGTGAGTAATTTGTAATACCAATTCTTGTTTCTAATACAGAAGTTCTAGGCATTGGTTCTTATTAATACTTCCAACAGTTAAATCACCACCAGGTAAAATGAATCTGAAGACTTGTTACTACGTATAAGTGATCTCTCAAAGTGTGAGGCATGATAATAGAAAATAATCTATTAGTCTTACATTTCCAAATTTACCCCAACAAAAGAAAGAATAAAAGAAACTTGCTCTCTTCTTTGTAGCAAAGCTTAATCTAGTTCATTCTCCTCTTCCTCTCATCAAGAGCTGCAAGTATTTAACCTGATATAGCGTTGTCAATGAATTAATTCTCTTTACTCTGCGTTGTACTATTCTGATATTTAAAAAATATTCATTAGTCTATTACAAACAGAACACATTTCCAACACTACACAGAATAATTACTAGTAAAACTATAAAGTGAAGAAATGCATATTCATATTAGCAACAAGCATTAAAAACTACTAGGGACATACATTGGTCGCCTGAACACATCATTGATAGATTTATGATTTCAATTAATGAGTTAAATCTGTATTTGCCATTTTCCGCACGATATTACCTCTGCAGATTTGCACCAGGTTCCATAGAAAGAATAGTATGGCAAAGACAGAGTCCTTCCACCATTAGTCAACCAATAAATTTTACTTGTTTGTATTAACATAGATGTCTGGGACATTGAGGAATGCCTTAGACATACCCTGGAAGAAAAGTAGAAATCAGTATAAACCCCATAAAGATTGTTGTAACTTTGGTAATTCCCTTCTCAGAAATAGTAATTCTACATTTAGATTCAGAACCCAATGCTCTGTAAAAATTGTTTCTCATCATGAACAGAAATAAGTTAAGAAAATAATCAAAAATGTTCACCTGGTCATCCCCATAAATAATCTGAGGTCCATGTCTATGTACGAGTCATCTATTATGCATCTGTACTTCATGTGTCCTAAATCTAGGAGACTGTGCACATGTACAAAGAATTAATTTATTAACACTTTAATCCAAAGAAGAGAACAGAAGTATCAGCTCATTTTACCAGCCTATGCTTCAATATGATGCGAAAGACAAAAAGCTCACCTAGTTACATTCTTAAACTTAACATGAAAGGTCATATATTACTTAATTTTGCTCCGACAATTTTATACTTTGCTCACCCTTGGGTTTTTAACAGTTAATCAATGAAAATATTTTCTAAATTTTTGAGAATGGTGCCCATTGTTCTGAGCTTACCTATGTTATGTTGGTACTGTAGCAAAATCAAATTAGGCTCCAGATATGTAATAAGTGCCGACTTGCTTGCATAATAAACAATGTATCTTATAAACGTTTTATTACAAGAACAAATTGATGAACTAAATGTAGTGGGTGAGCAAATTCAGGGAGGTCTAAATACATCAATAGTTCCATTGTACCGTGGTTAGATTAATAGGATTTACAATTAGCAGAAATGGCAAAAATTTAGAAAATATTATCATTGGTTGAGTGTTAAAAAACGTAAAGTGAGAAAAGTTTAGATTTGCCTCAGACAAGTTAAGGCAAGTAAACCTTTCATTTAAAATTGTTTGAATCAGTTGCAGATAAAAAATCCATTTCAGCTAACTATAAGGAGCATGTAACATAATATTAAAATCATAATCTGATAACCTTCTATGAAGAACCTTCCCCACAACTGAAAAATTCTACACAAAAGATGGACAGGTAATATCCAGGGAAATAAATATCCCATTCTCTTCCATGCTATGTAACTTCTAGCAAGTTTCATAGATGTCCAAGTGTGCAAACCACCAACCTCACACCATCTAGATTTGTAACAAGATAGAACAAAGCTACTACACAAATAAATGGGACCTAAGTTAGATTTTAGAGCACACAAATAGAACTAGACTTGTAGCAAATTGAATTGAGGTGTCTAGGTATATGACCCACACCTCACCCCTTCCAATTGCTGGTTGATATCCTTCTTCATGCGACGACCTGATCAGCTAGAAATCAGTCAGGTGCTTTAAAGAAGGTTCGCTGTTTTGATATTTATCAAGTTGCACTAGGAAGTAGACTGCACAAAAATATTTGTTTTAACATACAGGGACCAAGATGTCAGATTTCTGTGCACAAGAATTCACTTAATTATAAAAAGAGAATTGTAGCAAATTGAATTGAGGTGTCTAGGTATATGACCCACACCTCACCCCTTCCAATTGCTGGTTGATATCCTTCTTCATGCGACGACCTGATCAGCTAGAAATCAGTCAGGTGCTTTAAAGAAGGTTCGCTGTTTTGATATTTATCAAGTTGCACTAGGAAGTAGACTGCACAAAAATATTTGTTTTAACATACAGGGACCAAGATGTCAGATTTCTGTGCACAAGAATTCACTTAATTATAAAAAGAGAATTGTAGCAAATTGAATTGAGGTGTCTAGGTATATGACCCACACCTCACCCCTTCCAATTGCTGGTTGATATCCTTCTTCATGCGACGACCTGATCAGCTAGAAATCAGTCAGGTGCTTTAAAGAAGGTTCGCTATTTTGATATTTATCAAGTTGCACTAGGAAGTAGACTGCACAAAAATATTTGTTTTAACATACAGGGACCAAGATGTCAGATTTCTGTGCACAAGAATTCACTTAATTATAAAAAGAGAATTGTAGCAAATTGAATTGAGGTGTCTAGGTATATGACCCACACCTCACCCCTTCCAATTGCTGGTTGATATCCTTCTTCATGCGACGACCTGATCAGCTAGAAATCAGTCAGGTGCTTTAAAGAAGGTTCGCTATTTTGATATTTATCAAGTTGCACTAGGAAGTAGACTGCACAAAAATATTTGTTTTAACATACAGGGACCAAGATGTCAGATTTCTGTGCACAAGAATTCACTTAATTATAAAAAGAGAATTGTAGCAAATTGAATTGAGGTGTCTAGGTATATGACCCACACCTCACCCCTTCCAATTGCTGGTTGATATCCTTCTTCATGCGACGACCTGATCAGCTAGAAATCAGTCAGGTGCTTTAAAGAAGGTTCGCTATTTTGATATTTATCAAGTTGCACTAGGAAGTAGACTGCACAAAAATATTTGTTTTAACATACAGGGACCAAGATGTCAGATTTCTGTGCACAAGAATTCACTTAATTATAAAAAGAGAATTGTAGCAAATTGAATTGAGGTGTCTAGGTATATGACCCACACCTCACCCCTTCCAATTGCTGGTTGATATCCTTCTTCATGCGACGACCTGATCAGCTAGAAATCAGTCAGGTGCTTTAAAGAAGGTTCGCTATTTTGATATTTATCAAGTTGCACTAGGAAGTAGACTGCACAAAAATATTTGTTTTAACATACAGGGACCAAGATGTCAGATTTCTGTGCACAAGAATTCACTTAATTATAAAAAGAGAATTGTAGCAAATTGAATTGAGGTGTCTAGGTATATGACCCACACCTCACCCCTTCCAATTGCTGGTTGATATCCTTCTTCATGCGACGACCTGATCAGCTAGAAATCAGTCAGGTGCTTTAAAGAAGGTTCGCTATTTTGATATTTATCAAGTTGCACTAGGAAGTAGACTGCACAAAAATATTTGTTTTAACATACAGGGACCAAGATGTCAGATTTCTGTGCACAAGAATTCACTTAATTATAAAAAGAGAATTGTAGCAAATTGAATTGAGGTGTCTAGGTATATGACCCACACCTCACCCCTTCCAATTGCTGGTTGATATCCTTCTTCATGCGACGACCTGATCAGCTAGAAATCAGTCAGGTGCTTTAAAGAAGGTTCGCTATTTTGATATTTATCAAGTTGCACTAGGAAGTAGACTGCACAAAAATATTTGTTTTAACATACAGGGACCAAGATGTCAGATTTCTGTGCACAAGAATTCACTTAATTATAAAAAGAGAATTGTAGCAAATTGAATTGAGGTGTCTAGGTATATGACCCACACCTCACCCCTTCCAATTGCTGGTTGATATCCTTCTTCATGCGACGACCTGATCAGCTAGAAATCAGTCAGGTGCTTTAAAGAAGGTTCGCTATTTTGATATTTATCAAGTTGCACTAGGAAGTAGACTGCACAAAAATATTTGTTTTAACATACAGGGACCAAGATGTCAGATTTCTGTGCACAAGAATTCACTTAATTATAAAAAGAGAATTGTAGCAAATTGAATTGAGGTGTCTAGGTATATGACCCACACCTCACCCCTTCCAATTGCTGGTTGATATCCTTCTTCATGCGACGACCTGATCAGCTAGAAATCAGTCATGTGCTTTAAAGAAGGTTCACTGTTTTGATATTTATCAAGTTGCAGCAAGAAAAAGACTTCACAAAAATATTTATCAATTGCGGCAACATGATAACAGATAGATTCTTTATCTATAAACATATTATAAGTTTAACTTTAATGTTCAATGAATTAAAGTAGTGAAAATTATTTTGGTTCTACACAGTACAGTAGCAAAATCACTAATACTTTTTTCCTCATACAGGATTATTGCATATAGTGAGTGAAATTAAGAAAGGACAGAAAAATGTACATAAAAGGTCTTGATGCCAATGGAAACAAGTAGCATTTAAAAACAATAGTTAAATATAGTTGTTATGTAATATGAAAGATAAAATGATGAAAAGAAATGTTCACATAGAGATTTAGAAACTTAGTAAATTGAATTAAGGTCAGGTCACCAGTCATCAACATCCATCAGAGAAGGCTTTATTATACCGACCATGACAAGTTCCGGAAGAAATGACAATACTTTAGAAATAAATAGTCCACAAGAATTGTTTAATAGGGAGCTTGTGTGTTTCAGTTTTAACATTTTGCAAATTGTAATAGGCAACTAGGTATGAAACCTATCACCATGGCTTGAACAAATTGTAGGGCTCTGATAACCTTGCCGTAGATAAGCCTTAAAACCCCACAAAAATAATAATTGCTTATCAACCTCCTAGTTTTGATGAACAGCAGAATTCTGGTATATCACTTGTTTCAGCTTATCATACCCTAATTTTAATAACTTGGGGAAAATTTGACAAAGTAAAAAAGTGCTTTGCAAAGTCAAAATATCACATCAAATCACAAGTTGTCTATCTACTAACTATAACAAATATGCACCTTGTGTTTGGAATGAAGAGGGGAAATGACTCACAGCAGTGCCAAGAGAAAATTCTCATAAATCCATACAATGAATTTTAATCTGGCATTCTGATTCCAAGTATAACGTATTGAGTCTTCCATGAGCACTTGAGAAGAGACATTCAGTCATTATCTGTCAAATGAGTATTACCAATCTATTACCCAGTAAAAGTATGAACTGATAAACATTTGACAAAATATGATTCCAAATATACAGCTACTACTTTAGTCCAGGAAGGTTCCTTAAAATACTAAACCAATATATAATATGATTTCAATGCTGATTGATTTCACACTACTTACTCAACCTTCTCAGCTCTCAAAAAATTCAATATCACCCATCTCTGAATATTATATTCTGATACTCCCAGTACTAATTGGAAAGTAAAATACTGCATATCCACCAGACAAAACAGGGAATAAATACCTCTGCTCATGAAAACTACCACATTAACCTGTTTGCAACCTTCAACCAATAAACTGTGACAATAAGTAGGCCTCTGAGGTAAGAAATACAATTACCCAATGAGGCTTTAATGTCAACTATATTCCATTCCAGTGAAGAGAACCCGCAAAGCATCATCTATTGCACAAATACATGTAGTAAGAGCAGAAACTAAGTGGAATTTCCTCTCTCTTCTCCACTCAAATTTGACCCAAACCACAGCATTCTAGCAGGTGAAGGAAATGAAAGGTGACTATATGCAATAGAATAATGTGAAACTTTATTATGCTTTTGCTAATTTCACATGTATTTTTTAAAAAAAGAAGTACAATCAACACAATACGCAGTCCGTTAGGGAGATCAAAGTAGCAGCAATTGTAACAACAGAATATAATTCACTGTAATTCAGCTCAGCATGATTTGATCCTAGAAATGAGCTGCTAATTATACAAGTTCACATATTCTAACACTACATAAATGCATGGAGAAGCTGCTTAATTCCTATGTCTTTGGAGATCGGAGTGTTTTCGGAAATGCTCTTTTCCAATAGATTCTTTTTCGTAAACACAACACAAAATGTGTGGAGTTACCACTGAGAACAAAAAACTCTAGTGGGAAAGATGCTTTCTTGTACCACACACTTTTGCAGTGAAGGTTTTATTCCTCCAACTGTGGTCTCCAAAGAGACAGGCTTTGTTCTCCCAAGATAAAATCCCTATAAATTAACCACATTGGGTCAATTGAAGACCTTGATGGGAACACTGCAAGCCTTACCTGTTCTACAGGGGAGGTGAACTTTAAACACCTATATGTACACACACTGATAAAAGCTAAAATAAAGCACAAAACATTTTATTCAATCACATTCAATCAACAACAAATTCATTTAATAGATTCAAAATCTGGAAAATTTAAATTAATCAACAAAATAACTAAAGCCTATAGAACATGCATACTCCCCAATGTAGTAGTAACAGGTAAGGCAAAGGAGTTAACTAGGTTCAGAATACCGAACAATTCACTATGACTTCATGTCAGCTTAGTCTACATCACGTCACAAAGATAACAACATACACGACATATGTACACAATTCACATTAAAATAAAGAAATAGCAAAAAGGTGTGGAAATGAGAGGCAACAAAACTGTAAAACTTTGTTTTACATGTTCACTCGCTATCAAACAATTAAAGCTTTTGGCTTTTCCCATGGAAAAATGTCACGACCAAAATGGCCGTAAGTACTGGTCTGTTGATAAATAGGGTTTCGGAGATTCAACTCCCTAAAAAAAAAAACAAAGAATTATTGTTAGCACATTAGAAATAAACACTCAAATATTATCAGAGTATCATAATTCCTCAGCAAAGAATTTTTTCACAAATAATCAACAGTAGCTAGTTACACATCATTATATTTAAGAAATTAAAAAAGAACACCTAAGATTAACAATGCTTACTTCACTATTCTTCCAGGTCTAAGATCAAAATTCTTTTTCACTATATCCAATAGTTCTCGTTGAGATTTTTTTGATGTGCCATAATCAAACACAGTAATAGATAGAGGTTCAGCCACACCAATTGCATAGGACACCTGTAGAGAAAATTAGATATAAGAGCTGTGTGAGAATGAACTATTCATGTAAGTAATTATGATCTAAGGTGACAAATTCTTATACGATTCATTATTATACCATTACAAAAATATATTTTTGAATATGAAAAAATTATGATCCATAACACTGCCATTATAGGTGACAAATGACAGCAACTCCAAGAATGGTATAAAAGGCAACTAGAAATTAATTATATATTAAAGAAATTATATCAACTGTTGGGAGGATAGACAAAAATTTCAACAGTTTTAATTTCATAACCATTCCAACAATTTGGGAATTACATTGTGAAAGCCTAACAACAAAGTTTGCTATCAGATGCAATGTTATATATAAAGATATACTGCTTTGCGAGTAGTACACGATTCAGTGATGGCAAACACGTGCAGTAAAAAATTGCAGAAAAACAAAAGGCTATCAATGCAAGAATATAAACTATTAAATTAAATTGCAAAAGTAGTAGTTAGTGCAGCACGTATACCAATGTTAAAACATTGTGCACGGCCAAAAAAATTTCTCTTATACAATAAATTAAGAGAATTAAGGTTTTAGTTGATATTGCCAACAGAATTAAAGTTTAAACATGCTACTCAAATGGTTGGATTTAGCTTTTGAAACATACCAAACCTACAATTTAAGCAATTTAGAGACTATTTAATACAGTGAAGAAATTCACTGTTACAATACAAGAATTTATTTCCTAAAAATTATGAACTTCTCTAATAGATGGAATTTTCTAGTTTTCTTGTTGACCAATCAAAACCCTACAATATTAATTGTTTCATAGAGATCAATGAACCTTAACTTCTTACTAAGTTCCCAATGTTGTCTGCCATTACCATTTAAGTCTGACATGCATGCAGGGTAATGGCAGAGACTGCTAAAAAATCCAGCCAAGAAAGTTCTCCCAATACTACTTACTTCACAAATCACTTTATGTTACACATTATTGAGCCATAAGTACTTAATATTCATAAATTACAGTAACTTTTAAAAATAAGCAGAAATACAATAAAACTTGAAATGGGCTCTAATGACCTCGATGTTGACGAGCCCTAAAGCCCCACAAAAAATAAATAATAAAACTTGAATGATTTTACTAACTACAGCAGAACCATCTTAAAAAGAACCAGTAACTTATCATTACTCTTTGTGGATACTTAATGGATAAAATAAAAATGATACACTGAATAAATGGGAATAATTTACAGCTTTTATTTCTAAATCTAATGTGTGTGTATAATAACACTTATAGGGTTATATGTGCCAATTGCTGTAGAAAATCTTGAAAGAAAGGTTTCTGAAATTGCCTTCCACTGCAATCTAATGGACAACTTAATGTATTATGTGTACCAGTGACCAGGCTTAAGTACCCCCAAAAAATGTTTTAAATGTAGTTTGAACCATTCTCCACCCAGTGGCTATTTTCATACCCTTATGGCACAAAATTTGGAATTATTTGACTATAAATTACTATGGGTTTATATTGAGCAATTTTTTCGTGGACTTGTTTTTTTTATATTCTGGTAAAAGTAACAGTTTAACATAGCAAAAAAATTCTACTAAAACACAGCAAATGAAAATAGGAACAATTCCCTCAAATTTTCATACCTTACAGGCATTTTAAAGAATAATTCACCAAAAACTGGAAAATACTGTTGACTGAAATGGCAACCACATCACATGATTGAAGACAATGCAAACCTTGTCATCGAAGGAGTTAAACGACAGTAAATTATCAAGTTTTAAAATCACAAAATAATTGTCCTCTCCCAATATAAAAAAAATTAGTAGAATGAATAATTAATTAATAAGAACTACTATGGTAAATATTTCCAAGTTTTGTAAATAGTTGGTAAACTTTACTTCAGTCAACATGCACATACCTTAAGGATCTCTCCTCAAATTCTACTAAAACTAATGTATTCTGTAAATGTGGACACATTAAATTTAGAAAAAATATGAAAGTTGCCTTTCCTCTGCAGAAAATTAAGGAAGTTATTAAACAAAAACTGTCACAAAACTTGAATATGGATATTTAAAGAATGTTCTCTAAATTAAATCAACAAGTTGAATATAACAGTACATTCATGTATTCAGTTTTTAAAAAAGCACAGTAAGATATAAATGATTTGATTAACACTTCACAGCACAATCATTGTAAGAAATGTCAGTAATTTAACATTTCTCTTTGATACTGTAAAAATTAAAATTACACACACTAAATGGGAATAATTTCTATAACTGCAAGTAACTTGGTTAAGACAACCAAATCACAGACTATCTTTTGGTAAGTACTTATAATTAAATCTTTTCACCTTTCTTCTTTCTCAAAAGTTCGTAACAACAATACATGTAGTGCTTAATAGGAAAAGGTATGGATAATGGAATGACATCTAGAAAAACAGAAGTGCATTGAAATTATTGCTGAGAAAAGAAATCAACAAATATTATCAAAGAAAGAGAAAGATTTAATCAACCATATCAATTAAGGACTAAAGATCTAGGCTACACAAAATAAAGCAATCAAGGAAATTGTACAATATTAAGAAATTATTTCAATTAATCATGAAAGTAAGGATGCAAGAAAGCTTGCAAATTGAGACATTAAAAGAAAATTGCAGTTTTTAACAAATTTGTTTACTAACAGGATATACAAGCCAAGTTAATGGGAGGAATGAAATTCAGCAAAAAAAAATTGAAGAAAGTGAAGACTTGATTGCATTGGTCATTTCTGAGATTGAGTTCCTGTAGGGGAATCTCAGAGTAAAAGAAATGGAGAAAGACCAAGTAATAAAATGCCAAAGAAACATTCTCACTATAGCGAGGAAATGAACCTAAAGTGATAGAGCTGCAACAACTCAAAAGAACGCAGAAACTGATAGGCTATATGTATACCCACTTCGATTCCATTATCACAGACGTAAACCAAAAGTCCCACAAGTGACACAGAGTTGATGCTCCAAAAATGTCCAAACAGACAATGGAGAGCAAAGTCTTAAGATTAAGAAAGATTAGTCAGGATTGAAGTTGAGAGAGAAATAATTAACAAACACCACATAGGTTTCAGTTAATTAACAGAACTTCAACAGACAAAAAGAACAGAAGACTCATTGTGCTGTATTCTGTGAGGAACCAGAGTTCAGCTCTGTTGAAAGACTGTCTATTCCCTCATCTCAAATCAGTATAAGCCCTACCAAATATTACAGAATAGGTTTCTGGTACAGTACCTTAACACCCCTGTTAGTTCAGCATATTAGCCTACTACCTATACAAAGGGATGTGCTGAAAACACCTTCTGTGTTTCAGATATTACAACAGTGTATTCCATATCATTTAAAGAAGAGGATAATTCTTGAATAGATAACCAATAAAATAAAGATGTAAAAACAAAAAAGCTATTGCAAAGACAAATTCAATGTAAGCAGTTCATTTTACAAGGACATATTTTATTTAATGTGATATTGCATACAATTTTAATATAGTACTGTCAAACATTTACATAATTCTTTAACATATTACCTTTCAAGACTCTAAAACCTACCACCCGAATTCCATGATTATTTTCGTAAATGTAAGACTATTCTTCGATAAGTAGTCTATGCAGCTTAAGTTATGGAAAACAACAGGCAGGTACTAAAATCAAACAACCGGATGAAAGCCATGTTGAATATTGTTAAAAATTACACGTCAACTTTTGAAAATCACGAAGAAAATACTTCTCTACTAAACTAAGGCAAAATCATATCAAATCCTCAGGACATCACATATTTGTTTAATTCTTACTTCTCAGAAGTTGGTAAAATAATGAACTCAATATATCCAAATCAATGTCCTCCAATTATATCCACCCACGTACCCAATTCTATGTTCACTTCCAAAACTAATGCCAGTGAAGTCATGGGAATCATCAGCTCCTTAAAAAACAAATTTTCAACAGGCGTAGATGATATACCCGAATTTATTGTTAAATTTTTGTCCCACGCTATATTAAATCCACTCAAATATTTTTAATAATTCTTTATCGGAAGGGGTATTTCCTAACGTATTTAAGAGAGCTAAAGAGAGCTTTACACAAGAAGGGAAACAAACTTAATATTGGAAATTACCGACCAAAATCTCTATTACCCACATACTCAAAAATCCTAGAAAAATTGTTCTATAAGTTCTATAAGATTTTTTATCAAAAAATTACATTCTCTGACAATCCCCACTGTTTTAGGAAATCCTTTTCCACTACAAGCGCAATATTTTCTTTCATAAATGATGTTAGCACAACTCTTGACCGTGAAGAAAATCCTCAAGGTGTTTTTCTTGACTTATCCAAAGCATTCAATGTCATCGATCATGGAATTCTCGTTTCCAAATTGCATTCTTTACGCATTCGTGGACTTCCACATCAATGGCTAAGTTTTTATTTAATAGATAGATACCAACAGTTCGAAATACCCTTTTCTAAAAATAAAATACATTAGTGTTGTCTTTTAGAAACAAAGCCACTTACTTGTGGAGTACCCCAAAGTTCAATTCTCGGTCCTATACACTCTTTATTGTATGTGAACGACATATCATCCACGTCAGATTGCAAAATGGTTCTTTTTGCTGATGACACTAATTTACTGTGTAAACACGCCAACGCTCAAAAAGTTTTGTCTAACCTTTCGACTTGGTTCCATGCAAATCATCTCATTGTAAAACTGACAAAACTGTATGTCATTTCACAATAGTATCACAAAATCTTTACCCCAGGTTTCTCTTTCTTTAAACGGAACACAATTAAAAACTGTTGAATACAAAATTCTTAGGTCTCCATATTCAAGACAACCTCAAAAGGAATTGTCACATCTTTATTCCCAATTAAGCGAATTGTGTTACGCATTCCGAATCTTAGTTATCGTAGTTGGTCCACAAATTTCCCGTTGTGTATATTTTGCAAACGTTTACTCCCATTTACATTACGGCATTACCTTCTGAGGCAATTCCGGTCAGAGAATTCAAACTTTCAGAATTCAGAAGAGGATAGTTCAGATAATTCATAAATCTCACCCTCGAAACTCTTGTAAACCTCCATTCAAGGAATTAAATATATTAACACATCCCTGCATTTATATTTATGAAACAGTCATATTTGTTAAGACTGAATTACTGAAGTGCCATCCTAGTTTCATGCGAAACAGACTCGTTCACGAACACAATACTCGCAATAGGAATAATATTCATCGCCCTACACTGTCAATCACTCTTTGCCAAAAAGGACCATATCATTCGGGAGTCGTTCTATATAATTCCCTGCCCAAGAATATTATGAAATTAATCTCTTCAAATCCGCAGTTAAAAGGTACCACCTGCACCAGTGCTTCTATAATGTGAAAGAATTTATTGATTTTAATAAAAGTTTAACCGTCTTGTACTTTATCACACCATTGCTGTTGTACTTTTAAAATAACTTATAACAATTTCAAAAACTATCTTCTTGCTTGATTGTGTTGTCTTATGATTCATATTTATTTAGTTTTGTGTGTACTGAACTTGGGCACGGTTGTGTACTTTAAATGTGTAGCCCCATCCCAGCCCGGGTTTTCTCAGTTTTCCTTTGGGTAGAGGGGGATTTCTTATACAGGTTCTCTAGGCTTTGTCTAGGGACGTGTTTATACTAACAAATCATGAATTTAATGTTATTTCAATTCTTATGATTTTTAAATACTATACTCAGAATATCTAGGTATTTTTGAATCCGCCTCTGCCTTAGGGCCCTAGCTTGCTTCCAGAGAGTAAATATTACTTTATTGTCCTCCATGTGGTCATACACAGTTTGTACAGCTTTTTTGACAATAAATTTATGTATTTATTTATTTATTTATTAATTCAATAGACGTTTTACAATACCTAGTTTCACATCTTGTGTCTGGAGTAATTACCTCGTGAATGAACACTGCCATTTTTTTTTTT
>NNCF01134966.1:154824-176029 GCA_002313205.1 Laupala kohalensis
GCAACTAAACACTGCCATTGGGTTCTTACAATTTAAATCCAGTAAAACCCCTCCATCTCATTTAGTAGGATAATCATATGACCGTACAGTGGATTAATATATCATGCATTTGCTTAGTTTTCTCCCGATTCAATTGATGGTAAACACTTATGAAAATTAGGAACTCCATAAATTTCTTTAATGTATAATTAAATTCCCAACAAGAACAAATTTAAATCTGGACTTGATTTAAATTTTTAGCATGTCTAACTGAACAGATTTGGAAGCCTTTCTTGAATACTGCCATTTAATTCTGGTTAAGCTTGCAACTTTATTTTTGTCTTCAATGCAGTTTGTCAGGTGTTTCATATCAGAAGAGACTGAGCCAGTGTCACTAGACCTGACAGAAGATATGCACAAATTTTGAAAGCATCACTGGTTGAATAAATTTCAATACTAAAATGCCAAGGATACAGAAAATGTACAATAGTTCTCAATACAAACTACAAAAAAATCTGTAATAAAAAAAAAAACTGGTGAAGTATGGTTTAGCAATTCATATATAACTTTTTTTGAAGTAATAATATATCATTTATACTCATGCCACCAACTTCAGGTAAAAGATTTAGAAAAATTCTCCATTAAATTAATTATAATTATATGAATTAAGATACATTGGTTATTTCTGAAAGTTCATAAAATAAGAATTAATTTAAGTTAACATTTAATTTCGTGTTCTGAATGATATGCAAACAAAGTTCCTATTCCAGGTTTTACCTACATGTGAAAGCCAGCTATCTTATTGTGGAGAAGGCAATTCCTTTCAAAACTAATAACCTCGTAAAATACTTTTAAATACTTTGATAGTCATCTTAAAGACTGCAATACATAATTTACTTAGTATAATTCATTCAAAGCACAAAACCCTCCCCTATGGTAGCAAGCTTTCTGTTTTCAATTTTCACAAAATGGTATTGCAAATGGGAATCTCAGTGGCAACTTATTTAAAGTCATAGATTTATTTTAAATGAAATACTAACCTCATCTATAAATGTGTCTATTGGACTTGCAGGGCACAGTGAATAAATCCATCTTTAGGTTCTTAAGAATGAGGTGGGACTGTCATTAAAAACATGTCCTTTGTAATTCCTGATCTAATCAATATAGAGAACTACTACGAGATTCACAAATTTAATATTAAAAAAAACAGTATAAAAGACAATTAAAAATATTCAGTCACAAAACATGACAATGGATTTTTCAAGAATGACCTCTAGTTGGACTCGCAGTTTCAATTTAAACTATAATAAAATTTTCAATTTTTAATGAAACATAATTGATAACATTATTGTAAGCTTAAAAAATGTTTTTCCTCCTTGACTAGTACCCGACACTTACTACTAAAAGCGCAGAATGATGTTTGCCAGAAGAAAATAGTTTCACTCGTTTCCTAAACATGAGCAGATTTTGGCCACAGTATTCATGTACATTAATAATAGGAAATTAAAATTTACAAAGCACTAATGTTCATTCATGCAATTCTTCTGAAAGATTGTCTAGTCAAGAATTCAGAAATGAAATCTTAGTATAACCACCAGCAACTTAGAAATTTAATTGTTAATAGAAGAAACAAAACTGTAAACATTACGATTACATGATGAAGGAGAAAACATCAATATCTACAATGTTTCAAAAAGTTGATATTACCACTTTGTTTCAAAAAGTTTAAAATCCAGGTGGGTGATGTAAAAAAAATTGCTATAATTTTATATTATGTCTTCGATAGAAAAAAATAAATAATTTTCAGATCTACTACATGGTGCATATTTAGTTTTATAATCACTAGGTCAATGTCTCGTATCTTCTAACATTGAGTTAATAGTAAAAACCAAAAGCAGCAGATAGACTTCATAACTCTATTTACTCAAAATTATTTTAATTAATTGATGTATTAAACATTGGTAATATAAAAACATTTAAAATTATTACGAACTACAAATTACTTCAAAAATATTTCACTACAAGAATTTTTGTTTAACACAGTATGTATACACCCTTCCCATCCAATGCCTTACTAAACTTGCTGAACTACCTAAAAGAACTGTATGTATCAAGAGATTTGTTGACCTTAAATGAAAAGTTTTAGTATTCTCCTGAACTCTCCGAGGCCATGTCCGGTCCAGGGATTTAATCCTGTTAATGAAAGCTGCCAGACGTGTATAAATTTATTTCAGCATCATTGCCAGCCTCAACAGTACATTTTGCAGTCTTCATGCTCAGTATGAAAACTTCTCGAATTTGTATTGACTTTCATTTCTAAATTTTCAAAGAACTTGGAATACAAATTGTTGAAAACTATGTATGTTGCTCTCATGGTAAACCATGTGAGTGAGCAACAAATTCAACAATCATTAGAGGTAATTTTCAATGTTTTTCCTCTACCTTAAATCATTGCTTCTTAATACGATCAACAGCTGTAAACTCTAACACAAGACTCAAACATTTCTCTGTTACATACTAGGGCAACTTTAATTTTTAACAATAACTATAACTTGTTTTATATAAATACCAACCCCACAGTTATTTACATAACTTTTCATTTCAATACAATTTTTACAAGCCATAAATCAATTGTTTTAATAATGCATTCTAATTATGTTTTAATGGTCCCTTTATTTTCCACAACTATTCAGATAAACATTTGGATTATCAATGCTCAATTGTACTTTAAGATTGTTAAGTACAATATTTAAGACTTCTTAAAAATTTGGAAATGATTCATAATTTGAGAATTATGCATGTGCATGTTGAGTTTAATTCAATGTCATGAGAAATAAATTGACCTTATTCACTCAAGGAAAGTTCCTTTTTTTTTCAGAAAAGAAAAATCTATTTCGTGTATGGGACAGGAAAGCTGCTCATTCCAAGTTTCGTGGATGGAAACAAGAACCGAAGATAAGTCGCATTAGTAACTTAATGCAAACAACAAATAGACATAACTTAATGCTGAGAAAAGTGTTGACTTGAATTAGAAAAACTTATGTACAGTATCATGATGGATGATCAATGATGGTGAGATTGATTCAAAATAGAAAAAGAACCGGTCCAGATGACTGATCGCTGTCATCGTGCTGACTGTGATACAGGATTTAGTCTAGAAAAAGGGATCTAGAGCAACAAAAGCAGGGCGATCAAGAAGCTTTGCGAACCTCAAACTGCGAGTTCTAAATTATGCTGAGATATGACAGCTGAGAGAATTCAAAGTAGAGCCAAGTCAGTGTAAATCTGACATCAAGAGATGTTGTACTGCACAATTTAGCTTTTCCTTTTAACATCCTTACCAGAGCCAACCATTTCACATGGAATGAGCATTTCCCTTCAGAAAGACTTTCATTTTACTTAACTTCAGTTTCTTCTTCTTCAAAATTTTACCTCCTAAAACAAGTGGGGGGAAATATATTTCAGTAAATATAGTAGCTAGTTACCAATAAATATACAGTGCACTGGTACGATAATTTATTGGTTTCAGTATTAGCCCTTTTTGATATCATCTAATCCAGAATTAACACTTCCTGTTTTTCACCTTATGCTACATGTTATACTAGTGACTCTTTTCAAACAGTTTAAACCTCCTACTTTGTAGTTCACAAGTTTCAGTTCTGAAGATGATTAAGAGGTTCAAGTTTTGTTCTTTCTTAACAGTACTAAAATAAAGCATGTACAGAGTATAGAAATTTCACTGTGTCTAACTTCAGAAACTGGAAACTTAAGAACTTGCAAAATATCTCCTTTCAACTTGACTGGAGTTGATACAATAGAGTTAAGAGATAACCAGTCTTGCTGTAGATATATCCTACGCCAAGGGTTTTTATGACCTAGTTGTCCGAAGCCCAAATAACAATAATAAATCATTTATGGAAGACAACAAAAAGTTATTACTGATTTTATCCAGGCAAGTATGCCACCTCCTCCAATGGTATCACTGATCAGAATTAAGATGGGCACTCCACATTTTCAGTTTACATTATTAAATTTCTATTCATCAGTTTTATACAATAAATGTAATTATTCTACCACAATACATACAAAGAAATACGTTTAAGAAGTAAAAACAAGATCTACATACAGATTCAAACATTAGTCTAATTTTTTTTCCACATATTACCACCCATATCATTAAATAAATATATGATCCTGTCTAAATCACAAAAATAAAATATTTTTCTACAGTGAAAGTTGAGAAAATTATATGATTTCCTACAAAAGCAATGCTAGTATGGTTCAGCAGTTTCAGATAAATAACATCCATTTGTTTCTGTATCAACCCCTTAAATAAATTATTTTGCTTTTCACTTCAGTAGAGATAATGGCAAAATAAAGATAGAACAAATAATTATTTCACATAATAATTCATATTCTTCCACAGATTTATCATTCCCAAATGTTATAACAACAAGTTTATGTTAATAAATGAAGCATATTAACATGATAAATGAAAAATTAAGACATCATACAACAAACTGTATTAACAAAAATTCCACATACCTGCACCAGACATCTTCTGCAAAGGCCTGCTCTTACTAAGGACTTGGCAACCCATCTTGCAGCATAGGCAGCTGATCGATCAACTTTTGTGAAATCTTTGCCTGAGAAGGCACCACCACCATGAGCACCCCAGCCACCGTAAGTGTCCACAATAATCTTGCGTCCAGTGAGTCCTGCATCACTCTTAAGTGGAATGTTGATGTTAGAATAATAACACATTACAACAAAACTACTTAAAAGGTGTGAACACCATAAAATAAACAATTACACATTAATTGAATATACCAGATTTTCTGGAAAGCATAAAACAATATTTTTCAAAACTTACCTGAGGCCCACCAACTACAAACAATCCACATGGATTAATGTGGAATGTGGTCTTGTCATCTAGGTATTTGTCTGGAATCACAACCTTGACAACTTTAGTCATTACTTCTGTGCGCAAGTCCTCCAGACTAATTTTCTCAGAATGCTGGACAGATACTACCACAGTGTGTACTCTTTGGGGAATGCAAGCACCTTGAGACATATAATACTCACAGGTTACCTGGAAACAGGATTATCAATAGGTTAAAATTTCACTTAAGGGAGCTGAAAATATGACCACAAAAATTTCATATTGATAAAATAAAATTTCCTATGTGTGACCAACTAGCTCAAGCACAAACAAACCAGTAACTTCACGTTTATTATAAAAGGCACAATCACTTACTTGAGTTTTAGAATCAGGGCGTGCCCACCAAAATTCTCCACTCCTCCTCAAATCAGCAATTCTCTGATTCAACTTGTGGGCCAAAACAACTGTAAGTGGCATACATTCTTCAGTTTCATCTGTTGCATAGCCAAACATTAGGCCCTAACAGGAAAACAGTCTTAAATAATGCACATTTGACTCATTAATAAAACTACTCAAAACTCCAGAGAAAACAGACATGCCACATGCAATAAGAATCCAAAGATGCAAAACCAAGAATTAGAAAAGGAAGAAAAGACATAGCAACACAATAGTACAGGTTTTCTCAAGTCTTCATTCTTGATTCAATAAAGAAAACAGGTCTTAGGAAAATAAAGTGAAGTAGTTTCAACAAGATGTAACAAGTGGAATGATAGATAGTAAACAATAAAACAGCATACTCCAATTCTCAAGGAGACAGCTTTGCTAAAACATTGTAACCATTAGCAAAATGGCACTACTGATGCATAGTATACTCATAATTTTTTTTAAAAAAATTACTGTTTCAAGTAAGAAATAATTGAAGAAACATTGATACTAATTTGGAACTATTTCTAAAATTAATTTCACGAGGGAACTAAGGAGTATACTGTAAAAGGAAGAAAATCAAGGAGCTATTTATGATCTCTTATCACCTGGTCCCCAGCCCCAACATCATCATCGTTGCGGTTCAAGTGCACGCCTGCAGCGATATTTGGCGACTGCTGATCCAATGCAAGCAGCACGTTGCAAATCTTGTAATCAAATCCTATGCAATGACAAAATCCCATCGATTATGTGTTCTTTATGTAAATGAAGAGGTTACAGTGGCTATCAACCCAATAATCCAATTCTCATAATACCTTTCAGATCTAATGGTCAAACATGCTTAATAAAACACTATTCCACAGTACATGCATCCCAGAATCTTATGTTAATCAAAGGAATGCAAAACCTCCTATCTTCACTATTTCATTGTCAGAATAATGATGACAAAGTTCGAAATACCAGTTAATACCAGTTTCTTAATATACTACAAATTCACAATACATAGTAAGCAATTTTCCTTTTCTTATCGCAGACAACCTATGTTTCCCATAGACAATACCTAAATCATGCTGATCATGTATTAGAAAATTACCCCAAGCATCTGAAAAGTAAAGTACCTGATCCCCTGCACCTACATCCATTTCCTCCCTGTTTGCATAAACACCTTCAGCGATATTAGGAGACTGTTCCTCCATAGCCACAAGTAGATTGAGAGTTCTGAAGTCAAAGCCTAAGAAAATGATTAATAAATAGGAGTTTATTTCTTCACGCCCACAAGAATTCAGGGATCATTAACGTCACCAAAATTTTTACATAAATAACTGATATTTTCCCTGATAACTAGATTTACCAGCTCGTCCAAAATTTCACAATGAGTGAATTTCACCTGTTCATAATTGCATCTAGGTTACGAGCACAATAAAATTCCAACATTAAAACGAATTCGATTGTCAATACTCACCTTTGGATGAATCATCATAACCAATGTGTTTAACAGTTTCACGTACAACTTTTTGATAGTCAACATTAGCTTTAGAAGTTATTTCTCCACATAGAAGTATCATACCAGTCTTTGTAACAGTCTCTGTGAAGAAAATTTAAGATGGAATAAATTTAACAGTCAACATCTTAAATTGATCACACAGCAAAAGCTGGTTAACCATACACATGTGAAAGTACTAATTACTTGAAGAAAATTATTTATTACTCACCACATGCAACTTTAGCATCCGGATCCTGACTTAAATGGGCATCCAATATTGCATCACTGATTTGATCGCACATTTTATCTGAAAATATTATTAAGATAAAAATTAGGCAATGCAAAACATTCACTCACTAGTGAAGTACATTATTAGCCGACTCCTTGATATTGCATCACTGGGCCTCGTGTTTGCAAGCCGGATACAGAACTTAACGTTAGTAAAGCAAATGTGAACTTCAAAAGTAAATTTCAACTAACAAAATAGAAAAAAAAATGTCACAAACTACGTTATTAAGTCTTAATCAATACACAGTAAGTTCCAGAAGGTATTTGGTATAACTACAACGTGCACATGGTTACGCGCGCCATTTCGGTATTATCAATACTATAACGATTTAAGGTTGTACCACTAAAATAAACTATACAAACCTGGATGCCCTTCTCCTACAGATTCTGATGTGAACAGGAAAGTGTCTTCCGTTAGTTCCGGCTCCATGTGTCCGTTTTCATGAAATCCATTTATATAGGGTGATGAAGTCTCGGGCATTCTGAACCTATGTCCTAACTCACTTACTGCGTCGGTAGCTACAATGGAAAAGAGGTCTCTGCCAGGCGATGCAGTTCTATTTATCACCTCTGGATTGTCACGTGACTCGTCGACTCGAGACTCAGACTCGTCTGGAGCTCTGTTCAAAAGAAATAAAAAACAGACACTAACAACGAAATCGAATAAATCAAGAACTTATCAGAGTATGAAAGTCATCCTTATTTCTCAATCAGTTAAACCATGTTTCATAATGAAACGACTTCACATTTCGTCAACATTGATTTTAGTTCACTTAGTAAAATATTATAGATATACCGGTGCATTGCACAGCCCACATTTTTGTTACTTTCAATGTTCTCAACGTAATATTTAGAAAGTAACATTTTTGCACAAGAAATCTGCAACATGCCTAGCAGGAAGATGTAGTTACAAAACAAAAGAGTTCGAAATCTGAACAAATATTTATGAAATAAACAACTAATACGCATAGTTACGTCACAAAAGAGTATTTTATTTTCTAGTGCCATTTTTATACTCACTATATTAAGAAATACGACATTAAGATTAAATGCATTACAAATCTACCAAGAAAAGTCATATTTCTCAATACAAAATAATAAAATCCCTTTCACTAGTACTCTAAAGACCCAACAAAATATACATTTCTAGAGAATCGAGGACAAGATAGATTCGATAATGTTAATTATATAATTTTCCATCATAACAAAATTGTATGTACTTATTAAGAAGTTTCTATTTACATTATCGCACAAACTAAAACAATCATGAATTTCCATTAAGGACTATTTACATTAAAGCAATGGCAAGAAATACTTCGAGAAAAATTCTCAAGTTATAATTTGTTAATACAAACTTAAAGTGTTTATTCAAAGGTTTCAAAGAGTTTGTTACGTACACAATTAAGAATTTTAATTGCATTTGGAGAAATAGGGACTGTTGAAAAGACGTATCGCAAAATGGAAGGGAGGAAATGTAATTTCTGCTATTATCGGGATATATTCAGAATTTATTAGCCCGGGGGTGGAGCCAGGATTTGATTTTGAGAGGGACCTATGCGTGTCCCTTCACCGGGAAATTATTTTAAATTAATTTATTCAAAATGTAGTTTAAGGTGTTCATACGTACATATAGTATTAATATATGTTGCATTTCTTTTAAGTGAACCCTAAAAAATTACGTTTCAGAAATAAATTTTTAGCCAAATTTTTACTTAGGATGCTCTTGATAATTCTTTCGGTCACACAGAATAATATAGACAATATAATTTCATAATATAGACGTTTCGATGTTGTGTCTAAAACTAGCATAGGATTAAAATAATACTAACGCAGTGCATAAAGTGAGGATGAAAGAAGTGATATTGAAATATACTGTGGGGTTTCGAAATTGTAAATGTTTTGTAATGTCGAAGTCCTGTGCCTCCGCACAGGTCACCGCAAATTGAAATCAATTTTCTGTGAAAAACTGGATTTCACCACGCGGAGGACAATATTCTAATTTACTCTTCAGAATCAAAAGACCATCACATCAATTCCGATCAGCGTGCCCAAAGAAAAACTGGAGAAATTAACTTAAAACGACCAATGAGGGGGATTGCAGAGATATTAACTTAACTGTGCTGAGATTGACTACAAGTAAAAATATAACAAACATAATAAAAAATCATAAGTATGCACTAGTGGACCCGTGCAAAGATTTCAGTCATATTAATACAAGAGAACCAATCACTTTTTTTCGTGAAAATGATAATGAACGTGTAACAATTATTTAATTTTGAAGGTTAATGAACTTAATGAATTTTGTAAAAAACATAATAATATGAAAAGAAACAACTAACCAGTACATCATTCTCAATAGATATAGTAAATATGAGAAATAAAGTTAATCATACACGTGAACTGTATCGTAGTTCATGGAGCCGTGAGTTGCGTCACCGGGTAGTCAATCAAATTCAATTTAAAACAAATAGTACGTAGTTGAAATGTTAGGTTACTATTCTGTCCTTGTCCAGAAAATACTTTGATAAATTGGTTAATTATGACGGGAAAAATGAGAGGATATTCACAAAAAATGTGTTTTGAAATGAGATATAACGATGAATTAACCGGTGAAATCTATACAATAAGGGAACACATTTTATATCCATTCCAATCAGTCAAATGCTGCTGCAAAAGGAGCATGTTCACAAGAATTATCGAGGAAAGAAAATAATTCAACTATCACTGTATGCTCTATGACCAGTTAATGGTATCCAAATGAATTCATAGCATTTTGTACTACTTTTTTTTCTTTTGAATGATGTTATTTGTTTTATTTACTAAATATTGACATGTTCTTGGATGCAACGCATAGATGAAAATGTATTTACATTACTCGTGAAACACCTGACGAAGTCAACAAATGTTATTCAGATCAACAGCTTTTCCAAGAAAGATTGTATTTTTTAATATAGTAATAACAAATTGGTGGAAGAAATTAGCTTATACTACCCACTTAACCTGACATAAACTAAACTAACCTAACCAACACTCAATGAACTACTAAAGCCCGCTCAGGGCTTTCACGAAACACTCGTAAATTCGTGATCGATGTTTCAGACATTTTGATTAAGATCTATCGATTGGTAATGATTCTGTCACGGCTATAATCCGTTGTGATTTTTATTGCACAACCTACAATCCGTTGTGATTTTTATTGCACAACCTACAATCCGTTGTGATTTTTATTGCACAACCTACAATCCGTTGTGATATCTATTATAAAAGATTATATTTTTTATCTTTGTTACAAAAATTTGGAATGTTAAAAAAATTAAAAAAGGGAATACATTTTTATGAGGGAAACAAAGATTGTGATTTTGTTTAACATTCACATGTTCAAAGACTTATTCCGCAAGATTTTTACACTATTGTTTAAGAAGCAAAATAAAACTTAAATTTCATTGTTATTTTTTATTTTTTCCAGAGCTCGCGCGCATTATTAGGCGTTGTTGGGATACATTGTTGGTCAACGATATACACTGTTGGTATAAGTCGCGGGGTAAAACACGTGTGTATACTGTTTTCGGTCCGAATGAGGATTTTGCTAAATATTTCTCCCAATAAGTTCTTCGTACATGGATACCGAGGAGAAAAATAAATAAATTACGTAAGTTTATTTCATTCAAGAAAAATAAATGAATATTATGTTCTATAAACACACACAATCATACAGTCAACAAGACACTCTACAACAATTGAAAATCGTAATTCACAAATTTCTTCTGGCGATAAAAAACTGTTTTATGCATAAGTCTATATTCATCCCTGCTCCAAATGGCCATTTTTGGGGGAGTAAGCCTCTCACAATTTTCGAATGTCAACTCCCCATCTAGTGTCCTTTCTTTTACTCAAGACCTTCTACCTACAACTGTTTGTCCCTCCAACTGTGTGGTGCAGTTGGTAGCGTTCTTGCTCATCGCCACGTCATCCCAGGTTCAACTCCCGGTGAGCCAAAAAATATGTAGCGTTTTACATGAATGTCTCAGTTCATATAGCTACTGAAAAGCGATCCCTCCTTCCTCTATCCACCTCCTTCTAGTATCAACAATTCTATTACTAACCCCTCCACGTGGGCCAAGTTGTTGGTAAACCCAGCTAACCGGTCCACCTACTAACAACAGCCTACCACCCAACTCCTACCTCCTGTCGCAAAGTAGAGGTTGCTATGTTTCTCCGACCTATAATGACGGTCGGTCAAATAACAAACTTCTTTTTTTTGCTTAATTGTTTTCATTCCCCTTGGTAAGAAGAATACAATATCAAAACTCACAGAAAACATTTCAATCCGTTTTCATTATTAATTTAACTATAATATAAATTCTAAAAATTACTAACACAAATCCTAAAAACACTTTAAAATTTATATTTTGCAATGAAGGTACTTAAAAAGTTTGGATCTGTCATTGATCATCGTAAAATATTTGACCAATCACCTTTCGCTCCCTCGGCGACTTTCCTAGCCGACTGATTCAAAAATAACGAGTTAAAATGCCATAAAAATATATTTTATTTAGCATTACAAGATAAAAAAATCTTACTTGTAAAGAAAAGTATTTGCGGATTATATTTATAAAAATTTATTTCATGAACTTCAGTCAAACTTCAGAATACATTTACCATAAAAAGTGATTTTATTAAGCATATATCTTTATAAACATATCCTTCATCAGGGCTTATTATAAAATTCTACTCAGCATTCCGCTCCCATTATGTCCCTTACAAGATTTAGGACCAGTACCAAACCACATCTCATCGGTCTTTAACGACTCGATTTATTGTCAATTAACATTTACACAATGTTTCTGCCCCTACTATGGGCCATAATCAGGCAACTCATAAATAAAACTTCCCGCACTTCGTTCAGTAATTTTTGTGCATGGATTGCCTGATGAAGGCCTCCAGTGAGGGCCGAAACACTGTAGATGTTAATTGACAATACATCGTTTCTGCCAAAATAAAATGTTTATTTTATTTAACATAATTTATAAGGACTGATTTACAAAATATTAATTAAAGTATCTTCTATAAACAATTTAATGTGAATTTGAAATGTTTTTCATGAATACATAATCAACTGTTAAAAATAGCAGTTACTGACAGCGTATGACCGTGTAATCTAATCTCAAAACGCTCTTCTGTTTTAAATACATGCGTTTCATGTCAATTATATGTTGAGGAATCGGTCAGGGTATAGGAAAGGGAAAACTACATCACTCACCACATTTTTGGTGTTATTTTATCTATCACCAGGACTTGTTATAAAATCCTACACTTTCTTCAGCACTCAACACCCCATGGAATATGCGGAACCCATAATGTTCCTACGCCAGGTTTTCGAATTTTGATAAGGTCTCAAGGATCGATGAGATGTGGTTTGGTCCTAAATCTTGTAAGGGACGTAGTGACAGCGGAATGGTGAGTAGAATTTTATAACAAGTCCTGACGAAGGATAGAATACCTCCGAAACGTTGGTAAGTAAAGTACTTTTTTTATTTCTTATATCCAGACCAAACACTACAGTTATATTTGATATTTTCTAAGAAGTCAATGAGTTCGATGTATTGCATCTCAGTGTGCATCCAAAACACAAGCAGGAGAGTTGACGATGGTTATCCTATTTGGGAAGGTATCGAAACGGCAACCAAGTTGAAGTCGAACAAACTTGTACACATAAAATAATGGGAAAGAAATTTATTAGTAACTTTTATTAGACAATTAATATCTAAATATCCTTTCCATTTCCTATTTTGAACTAATTATAGCTTTTACAGCGAGTTATCGGGGTGGAAGAAAATTGTTAATGTAGCGTGCGGTAGTGAAAATACTTAAACATTTCAAAACATACTTATTGTCAAAATAAGATTTAGGATTTCCCCATGCCTAATGAAGAGTAATCTAAGAACGTTTTATTATCGATTAAGGTTCAGAGAAATGCTGGTGTCATTTACACTTTCGATTTGGAGGGACAACTTTTAAATTAGATACTACGCTCATTGTAGAAGTTAATCCCTGCGTATACAGAAATAATTAAATAGAAATTTGTCTTTCAGTAAGGAATTGTATTTATTCGATATTTATCCCCTTGCATATTATCAACTATTATCTATCTACTCATCGAATTCAATTTTGACCTTGCGAGACTAATGTATGAATAAAACCATCATCAGCTTGTAGGGGTTCTTAGTGAAGCCTTTGAAAGAACGATTTTTAAATAAATGCACATGTATTGTCTAATGGAATCGATATACAAAATTATCTCACGTGTCACAAATTTAATATAGAACAGAACAAAAATATCCCAGCCTTACGCGGCAATTCAAAAAGTTCAATAACAAATTTTATTAAACCTATTTATGTGCTTGGAATCTAGCAGTTATTGTTGTTCGATGTTGACCAATAGCAAGTATACGACTGGGGACAATGGTAGTCATAATAAAGACCACTTTTCAAAAATAAAGATAATTTTTTCTATCCTAATGAATATGAAATCCACCACTGTCCTTAGGTCCTTGATCGGAATTGATGTTATGGTCCATTGCTTGTTTTCGGAGAGTAACTTATTCGATTATCCCCCACGTGGTCACACGCAGTTAGCAATTGCTTTTTCGACAATAAAGTTCATTTATAAGAACATTTTCGATTGAAGCGGTATAATTCGTGATTCGTAGTTTCTAATACACCATAATTCATGAATTACTGTTATATTGACTATTTTTAATATACAAACAAAATATATTTGATTGGCAACTGCACCTTCGTACTACCGTAAAAGACAGGTACCCACTTAGTTCCCTCCTGAGTCGGCCAGTCCGTTGGGAAGACTCACCGGGCCGTGAGGCGGAGAGGGGGTCGACGCGTGCCAGGTGATGTGGCATCTAGAGCACGACCCTCGCTCGTTTCGGATATTTCGGTCTCACACTGGGGCAACTCAGCGAGAGTTTAGGGCCGTTCGCAGGGGCGGATGCCGTCACCTCGTGGACGATACCCAGAAAATATGCGAGGGACCTGATGGTGACAATTCACTTGGCGTTGTGTATTTGTGTAGCGTATTTGGTCAAATATTTGACGTTTTCACAAGTATCACAAACATATCCACACGTTGACTGAACCAGCAATGCAACCCAAATATATCTTGCACCTTTGATGAACGTTTTGACAGCGAGAGCAGCGTATTTTTTTTACTTTAATTCATGTTGTCAATACTTGTTGCATAAATGTAAAGTTACAAAAATACAAACAAGGCGCTAGTGGATGTTGACAATTCAAGTGCCCAAATGCAAGATTGGATTGGATTTAATTCTAGAAATCTTAAAACTGTTTCGTTAATCCAGTCTATAGAAAAGTTCTCCATTGAATGTAGAATGATAAAGTCAAAAATATAGGTAAATAACCAGAAACGCTATATTCTTTGGCATCTTCTAATTTATATTTTGTCAAGTCGGATGAATAAATAGTATATTTCTTTGTTTTTAAAAGTATTTATAATATTTAGTACTTTAGTAAAATGTTTTCATATTCTTATGTATGATTGGGTAATTCCAAACATTTTTCTTTTTACTCTCACTGGACACATGTCACATCAATTATTCATTCTGACTGCATGGATTTATAACACAATGTTGTGCCCCCAAATGTTTGATAAAGAATTTGATATCAAATCAGAGGAATACATTTATCACAAAGAAGAAATTACACCGAGAGCATAAAACACATCACGTGATACACCGAGAATCTAAGGAAGAAAACCCCTCGGAAGATTTTCAACACGTTGCGTGAACTTTGCTCGTCTTAGATCATACATCATTAGCATGAGAATTAACATTTGGACGCTTTCTCACCAATTACCTAAATAAATCGAAAGCAATTACTTTTATTTAATTTTACGCTAATATTAGAACTTAATACATGTTAGAAAGTTACAAATTCACATTACGAAAGCACACCGCATTCGTAATTGTGATTAATATTTCCCTAATATCGTCGGTACAATTAAATCAATAACATATTACTAAAAAAGGCAAAAATTTTGACATTAAAAGTCATACAAAGCATA
The DNA here is from genome assembly GCA_002313205.1 of Laupala kohalensis. Classification (NCBI taxonomy): domain Eukaryota; kingdom Metazoa; phylum Arthropoda; class Insecta; order Orthoptera; family Trigonidiidae; genus Laupala; species Laupala kohalensis. The sequence goes on from NNCF01134966.1 coordinate 169,975, forward strand.
TAAAATCTCGTCTACGGAATGAAGTATAAAAATTCAAAAAGAAGTAATTATTAAAGTCATATAAGTGTCACCCGCGAATTTTAACTATAAATACAGATTTCCAAATAGAGATTCATCGTGTAAACCTAAAGAAATAATAAATTCATTACCATTCGAAAGAAAATTCAAAATATTCTTCCTGACTAGATATTTACATCACTCGGCGGGAACACCTGATGGTTGATCGCATTCTACCGTTCTTTCAATCGAGTATTTAAAATACAAATTTAAGTTTGAATTATAATTCGAAACAATAGGAAGCCCCTATACGAGCCCCTAATTAAATATTTCCCTGGCTCTTCCAAAAAAGTTTTTTTTTCACCATCAGCGTAGTTTATTTTCCCGATTCAGATATACATCTTGGTGCGTTGCATACGTACATAATACACCAACAAACAGTGGTTGCGTTGAGGGCGGGGCGTGGGAGGACAGCTGCCCAACTTTTTTTAAGGAAAGATAAAAATTTCATTTTTTAATTTCATTATTTAAGACATTTTAGAGGAAATGTGTAGAAAAAGTTATGTAAATAAAAATTGTCAATATTTTTTGCCCCTACCCCCACTTTTGATTCCCAATCGCCGCCACCGCCAACAAATATTATGACATGTCTCCCGGGTACCGACACGTGGTGCAATCACCCATAAATGTTTCACGCTTTTTCTCTCTACGAAGTCTACCTCAGGTGGGTTGAATCAATTTTCAAGTTTGCAAAACTATATTGAACAACCAGGTTAGTTCTAGAGAAAGTTGCGTCATAAAACCTGATTTCAAAGGTTTACGACTAATATTTATAAATCAATAAAATTGAATAATATTCTGCCAAAGAGGAGATTCAAATGCGTTTGACCTCGTGGAGTGCAATATCTATTCTCCAAGAATTGTCTTTAATCAAGCAGTTCCTTACATATGGCAAATAATTTTAATATTAAGTCGATAATTCTAACCCTATTGAACTACCCATAAATAATAGTAAAATAAAGAGTGTCCATATTAAATGAGGCGAAAAAAAGAATGAGCTCTATGTTACACAACACGATTAAAGAGTTTACAGTATTAATGACAATGCAGCTAAAATAAAAGTAAACAAGAATAGTTAACAAACGAAACGCACGTGTTGGATCCGGTCGGCGTAATCCCACGCTGTCAAATCGTTCTCTTTGAAGAGTCAAACCTGTCAACGAAGCTGAACCACGTGGGCGCTGACGGAGCTATTCCGCGAGTGGGTCTTCTCCAAAAGTAGCAGATTCCTAAACGGAACGGACCCAACGAACTCCACATTCGAAGACACATAGTTTTATTCGAAATTATCAAAGCAAACTATTTCATTAATAAGCTACGCAACTCTCCGAGACATAAACAAGACATCAATTTTTTAAATTAATATGACTGGTAAGAACCATACACTAGAACAGCAGTACTTTTTGAAATACTACATTCCTTTGAACTTCGGAAGTTGCAGACAAATTAAAGCACACGGATGGAAAATTTCACTCAATCTCTCCTTTTCCAGTCAACACTAAACTTCGGGCCGTGTATGAATTAAATTACACAGCTGCTAAGCATGTACTCATGCTGCCACAATTCCGTGGATAATCAACACGTTTAATTTGTTCTGAACAACTAAAGGAGCACTGTACATCCCAACAAAAGCTGTTATATTATGAGACCAACTCAAAATTTAACGAGTTTTGGAATCGAAGGCAGGAACAACGAAGATCACTTTAGTCTTCCTAACCTCAGCGAACAACTGTTGGAGTACTCACAATGTGCGTGAGTGGGCTGTCGATCGTCTCCTTCTCGTAACTCAGAGTACGTCAGTGCGCAAGCGCGGCGAGGCGGCTGGACAGGGCGGAACGGCGAGCGGCGGCGCACGAAACGGACACTGAGAGAGCACGGTGGCGCCCGCCCAGTATTATACAAAGCATCCCCGCGCTTGCGGGGCGCGCGCATGACGTCATGTGGGGAGAGGGGAAGCTCGGAGCAGCGCGGGTCTCCACAAATGTTCGTAGCTTCTGACGAAACTCGAAAATCGCTGAGTAACGACGACTTGCACAAAATCATGCATTTCACATGTGCTTCATTATCAATTGGAATTGAGTAAATGAGATGCAGCCTCCCGGAGGGGATGAAGCAACTTTTCACAATATATTGCGGAATCGGGATCATCTCAATTATTCAGTCTTCACAACCGAGAGACGAACGAGCGATCCTCATAAACGTAGCCTTCTTTTGACACCAAACGCATTTTTCACGAAATGCAAATAAAACTTAAGTGGTATTGACACATACTTTTTTTTTTATAATTTAGAAGGAATTAATAATATAGTTAAATTGTTTGACATGTTGGTAGTACATCACAGACTGATTTACTGTAAAAAAAATTTTTTTGGGGGGACAAATACTTAAGTTGGTGTGACGAAGTAATTTTAATTCTAGACTCAAAATTCGGGACGTCAAGACTCGAATTCATTCAAGAGCAATGTTTCGAAAAATTGAGTTCTCCTTCAACCTTTTAAGGAACCAAGAAATGTTCGTGTCTTACAGAACATTCACCAGATTCAGAATTACTGTACTTCCAGTGAATACTTCGAAGCTGAGGCACTTACAAGAAGGTCAGTAAAAATGTCTTTTGAAGCAAATTAACTTCAAATACTTGACATTTAATATCAATCGTGTACAACGGTCTAAATCTTTGATGCTGGGTCGTTTTCACAATTCATACAATTCATTCACTTTTCACAATTCATACATTAATAAAATATAATAATTTAAGTTTATTATTAATCCAAAAAATTAAAAAATGATTGAAAATTAAATAATTAATATTTGTTAAAAATCGAATGCTTCCAAGATCAGGGTATATTAGTTGCTACCCACGGGACTACTCTGTTGACAGGGATGAAAATTCATACATTTCATTGCGAAATGTCCACGAAATATTTCATGAACTGTTATGTCAGTGGGTCATAAATCAACCAGATAAAGACTTGAACTTGATCGGAAAAGTCGTTAATACGTTTGGCATTCGCGAACTCGGGATTGTGATGCATAAAATAATTCGAATGTTTAATTAGAAGATACAAAGTCATGCTAAAACACTCGCGCAATTGATTATATCTCGATAAGTTAAAGCTGCTCCAGCTTATTTCTAGCCATGTCATTCGTAGTATAAATAAATAAATGTGAAATTTCTCAGTAAAGGTTTAGGTTATGTTACGGTGTCACATTTCTGACATACACAAACACAAAATGTTTAATCTTAAGTAACTGACAGCTGTCTTCCACAATGTAATGCACACTTACCGACTTCCTGATACACGAGGCATTCCACGATAACTCAGTTTCACTTCAAATACAATTAATTTCTCTTTCACGATCGACTCCGGACGGAGTATTGATCACTTGATGCCCGGTGCATAGCTCGCTCCATAGATGGCGTAGGTGAGACATGCGTTTGCATGTGTTTTTAGTTACTCTTTGGTTTGTTTGTGCTCAAGACGTGCAACTACTTGTCGCGGAAGAAAATTACAAGTAGTTGGTGCATAATTATGAGCAATACGAATGGCGCCGGTTAAGCTATTCATAGATACCCCAAGAGGTGTACCGGAAACAACTGTGCACCGTATGAAAACAATTTAGATTAAATTTTATGGGAGGCTACTCCGAGTTGTACCAAACGCACTCAAGTTCTTAACGGAAGCCATCGCAAAACTGTGAGGCGGAACGAGAAAAGAAAATTAAAAATGAATTTAAATCAACGAATGAAACTTCTGGTAAATAAAATTATTTAGTTGAGAATACTTGTAAAATTAATCCCTAAAATAAATTTAACACAGATACAATGAATTCTATAAAAAGAAAGATATAAGATTTAGATCATATGTATGGAAGCTCCCTATATTCTTCAAGAACAAGAATAATAACAATTCAATATTCAGAGGATTTGCAAAATAACTTAATATACCTGCAAAATAATTATAACGTGAGTATCGGAGGACTTGCGAATAGGTGTATTTGACCTCAAATGGGTAGGGATGCTATCTCGTGTAAGAAGAGGAACATATGTGACTACGATGGGAGGGAACTCACTCGTTCCAAAATATTGGAAGATCCTCGCTATCCACAGAAGGGAAACGTATAAAAATATTTCATACCACATAGTATACCCACAACAAAAGAACAGATGAGATAGAGATCGCTCATTTAACATGTAATGGTTAGGTCGTTGGACTCGGGGTCTTCGCATCAACGCCGCAAATAAAAAAGGTTGCAGAATATTGTGGCAACCCCAAAGGTCAAGTGTGATATCAAAAACCCGAGAGAGAAAAGTGTTTCAAAAGAGCGATTGCGTAAGCCAATTTGTCCGACGCGTTGTGACCACTGGTCCCTGTACTCAACTGATAGTAAATAACACTTCGAGGTCGCATGTGTTGCTCGGGAAGATGAGCGAGATAATCCTGTCAGAAATTCTAGAAACTTTCTGAAAAAGCACATTAAGAACAATTTTAAAAATTCGATCGGTGTGATGTTTTCATACCGCTGTATTTTATTGAACCATACAACCCCAAGAGTGCATCACTCAATTTTAAGTTTTTAAAGATTAATTCACATTGTCAATCCCAAACTTGCCTTCTCTCTGAACTATAATTTTTTTTGATTGGATAACAAAACTAAAATGTGTCAGCATTTCTTGCAAATATTCCAAAAATATGCATGCAACTATGATTAATTTTCTGCAATACTTTTTACTCGTATTAATGCAAGTTATATTTTATAGAGTTGTAAAGCAGATTCCTCTTTAGATGCGTTGATTTGTGTTTTCATTACAGCTATATTTTCAATATTCTAAAGAAACGACAATTTATATTGTCAAAGACGCGCATGAATGCGAGAGTAATCCACGTTTGACCAATTTGAATGTATTTCATCTTTGAGTCCTCTATCTGACGCTTATTTCACAGATTCAAAGATTAGGCCCTGATATTGTAAATAGTTCTAAAAAATTTGGCAATTCACTGGTGTTTGGAGGGAAGCAGAGTTTATTGGAGAGCACAAACGGAAAATTTCCATATTCACAGGTTATATTGGGATCAGATATAAATGTATCACCAGCGGATGCAGTTTAAGATACACGATTAATGGACCGTATTCGGAAATTCAGGCGGAATTTTCTTTTTTGGAACTTATAAAAATTGGTATGGAATTGGCACTCATTTGATGATTGATTTTGCAATTACAAAATTGCATCACAATTTATAAAACTAAAAAAGTGATATTTCACACAGAAAAATTCTATTACTTGGGTATCGTCGACTTCATAGAACCTTGCGTCGCACCACATTTCAATGAAAGTAATGGAAAAAGTCTCTATTTAAAATGACTTAACAAGCAAGTTTGAGAATGAAGAATAATTTGCATGATGCCAAATACTATGCAAAAATTATGGTCAATATTTAAAAATTGTAACATTCAGTTTCACTATCATAGATTTCTACTGAAATTCTTTTATTAATCTGTATGTAACAAAAATAGTTGATTATTGATCATAAGTGTTTTGTGTCAGTGCTTGGCATAATATAAATTATTTTTCTCTTCGAACATATTAATATTATTTTGATTCAATGGGGATTCGGGTACATTAATTCTTTGATAGAAAAAAAATTAATTTAATTTTATCTTATACTTTTGAGTAAAATTTCATGGATAAATTACATAATAAAGATGAAGGGTGGTTTATTAAAATCCTTATTTATCTTAATTCTCAATCACATTTATCATTGGTATTACATAGTGTTTTTCGTTCCATGAAAGAAAATTCTAATTGCTGACCCCTAACTAACGAACGACATGTCATCATCCACATCAGATTGCAATATGGTTCTTTTTGCTGATGACACTAATTTACTATGTAAACACGCCAATGCTCAAAAAGTTTTGTCTAACCTTTCGACTTGGTTCCATGCAAATCGTCTCATTGTAAACACTGACAAAACAGTGTCTATGTCATTTCACAATA